>ML784936.1:473199-490872 GCA_009831015.1 Picea engelmannii
GACCTCAAGTCAATCTTTGAGAAAACAGACACACCTCCCAACTGATCGAATAGATCATCGATCCTGGGCAAGGGGTATTTGTTCTTTATGGTTACTTTATTAAGTTGTCTGTAATCTATACACAGTCTAAGGGTGCCATCTTTATTTTTCACAAATAGGACCAGTGCTCCCCAGGGGGACACGCTGGGTCGAATATAACCCTTATCCATCATTTCTTTCAATTGCAATTTGAGTTCAACTAATTCAAGCATGCTCATCCGACAGGGTGTTCTAGACACCGGCACTGCTCCTGGTGCAAGTTCTATTGAGAAGTCAATGTCTCTTCTCGGAGGTAGACCCAACATTTCCTCTGGAAACACATCTCGGTATTCTCTCAGGATAGGGTGATCTTCAGGGCTTGGATCTGCACCTTCGGTTGTTTTCAACACATGTACTGCATATAAGGGACATCCCCTTCGGTAATATTTCCTCATTTGTAATGCTGATATTTGTCTCACCGAGACCAGTTTTTGGATCCCTTGAAGGGTTATCCTTTCTCCTTCTTCGCTCACACATTCTAAGGTTTTATAGTAATAGTCCAATTTGGCTTTATGGGCGGCCAGCCAGTCCATACCAATCAACAGATCATAAGATCCCAGGGGTAATACATTAAGGGTTTCTTGGGTGAGGAATTCACCCAACCTTAATTGGCAGGCTGGTATGGCCTCCACCACCTTTCTTTTGGTTCCAGTGGCTAATTGTACCAACCACAGTTTAGTTTGCTTTTGTGGCTGTAGCTTACACTTATCAACGGTTCTAGGGGATATATAACTCAAATTTGAACCAGGATCAATCAAAACAGATACCAGATGGTTGAAGATCATACCTTCTATTTCCACCACTGAAGCTTGGTGGTCAGCCTGGTTATTATCCAAGGCTGCATAAATCTGTGGCACACTCCTGGCCACATTGTTAACCGTGGTAGCTTCCTGCATGTTATAAATCTCCCGACTGTTCTGTTGTCAGAGTGGACAGTCTCTCCGGAGATGATCTCCTCTGCAATCCCAACATTCCAAAGGTTTCCTCTTTGGGTTATCAATCTTTACTGGTATAGGTCCAGAAGTTTTATTTCCAACCGCCGAGGGGAAGTTCTGCTGGAGTACACTCTGGGTTGGGAAGTTCATTCTGTGGTTCTTCTTGTAGTTTTTAAATCCCAAGGATTTGTCCCCTTTCTTCTGAAATTTTGAACCATTCATTTGTTTCCAGTCTCCACGAGACTCTGCCCGATGTCCATATTGCTCATGACAATAGGTTGCCTTTCGTATAGTATCTTCTAAGGTCTTTGGTTCATCAAACTCAATTCGGTTCTGGTATTCTTTGGGAAGCCCGCTGATGAAGCGTTGTGCCTTCGCCTTCTCTGCTTTGATGTAGGGTACGTATCTCAGTAAGTCAAGGAATTTGTTGACATATTCCTCCATGGTAAGTTGGCCCAGTTTGAGTTCATAGAACTCTTTAGCCTTCTCATCGAAATACCTTTCCGACAAATACTTCTTCCGAAAGTACTTCTCAAACTATTTCCAAGACAGGTCCCCCTCATGGACCCCTTTTATATTCTTAAAGTCTTCCCACCAGATGGAAGCCCTTCCGTTTAGATTGAAAGTGGCCACTCGGGCCTTCAAGTTCTCTGAGAAGTCATGGACTCTGAAATATTTCTTCAGCCCAAGTAGCCACGCCTCAGCTTCCTCTCCCTTCTTTATCTCACTGTTGAAGGAGGGAGGTTTGGCCTTTCTAAACTCCTCAAATTTGTGTCTCTTTGAAGTCTTTTGCTTCTTCTGTTTTCTGCGAGAATAGGAACTGGTCCTGCTACTAGAAGAACCTTCTGAAACACTGAATTCCTTTTTAGTGGAATCATCTGGCACTGGTCCTTTACCTCTGGGGTGGACCTTTCTAGATGTGCTTCTCTCAGTTTGGCCACTGACACGACCACGATTTTGCATCTCAGGTTCATGCTGCATTTGTCGTTGTAGGTCAGATAGGCTCTGCAGTAGTACTGCATTAATTTCGGTTTGTTTTTCTTGTTCTTTCATCATCCTTTCATTATCGGCCTTGCAGCTTTGTAATTCGACCATGAGACTCCTCACCGTCTCGGCTAAATCTGGAGGGGTTCCTCTTTCTCTTCTTTCATCAGACTCCTCGTCTCTGTTGTGGGAGCCTTCTCCCACCTCTTGGTGAGTCATCATATTCTGCGTTTATAGATTCCTGCGGTTGATCGTCCGCTTGAGTGAAAAGACAAACGCTGGATATTAGTGCAGAGTTAAATACATTTTATAATTTGTGCATAATTCCATAATTCTTTCACATGCATGCACAGTTGGGTGTTCATATTCCAAGTTTTTAATCCTGGATAAGATAGTTAAGTCAGGGGGGTTACTCCTCATAGGAGTGTTTCGTGCGGGGTTTATGCGCGACTGGTGCATGATCCCAGTCAGGCCGAGTGTTGTAACCATGCTCTGATACCACTTTGTAACACACCCACTATCATAATTTAAAAATTTTGGGTTATTCTCCCACAAATGAGAAATCTCCAGAAACCTGCATTAGCGAAATGCCAATCCCTGATTCAATATCGGGATTCGAGGTTTCAGAGGTTGCGGTGTCGAGGGTCCCTGTCCTCTCGAATCCCCGATCACCGATGGAACAATTTTTCGACGCGCCCCTTTTTCCCAACCCCCTCTAGCGTACTTCTGGTACACGTGACCCGCGTTCATATGACCACAATCACCTGCTCCGGTCGGGGTTTCTTCTATCGGGGTTTTGACACCCACGATGTTTTGGCAACTGCAATCACCGATCTCCGATCGCTCCTTGGTTGCCTCAGCCCCACTTGGCTGATTCTGGTCCACACGACCGGTTCCTATATGACCATAGCGACAACTTCCCATCGACGTTTCAGAGTTTTCGGTGCTGGGGTGCACATGTACCCAGAACTCTCGATTCTCCGATCCCCGATGTGTACCTAGCGTATTGGCTCTTCGGGCTAAGTCCTGGTCAATACGACCACAACCTTCACTAAACCACAGCCTTAAATCCTGTTGGGGTTTGGCGCCTCTCAATGTCAAGATGCACAAGTCCCCTGGACTCTCGATGCACCTTTACACTGGCTAGCCCCCCTTGGCTATACAATGGTCCATGTGACCACTTACCATATGATCACCGCCATATAACCTTCCATCGGGATTTCGGCATTTGCGATGACATAAAACACATATACCCAGGACTCGCGATATCCCGATTCTCGATTCCCTCCGGATGCTCGACACGTGTCCCTTGGATCGACGACATATAATGGTGTCGGGAATTCGCATATCGCGGTTTTGTAATGCAAGGGTTTCATGTCCTTGAAATCCCCGGTACGCCGATTCCCGATATGTCGAACTTCGACTATCTGGGATCTCTCGCCACGCGTCCTCGCTCATGGACGGTGTCAATCCTGTCGGGAAATCGCGGCTCGCGATCTCCTGTTGCGAGCGTTCCATGTTCTCGGAAATCTCGATTTTCAGATTTGCGACTTCCTCGGATCTTCCGACACGTGTCCCTGCCGATGGACGGTTCTGAGCTTATCGGGTTTTTGCGGATCGCGAATCCGGATGCAATAACCTCTTCACTCCTGAGATCCCCGATGGGTTAAATCCCGACTCCTGCCCTGACGTCTGACGCGTGTCCTGCCGAGATCAATGGCTAGGATCCTCTCTCGGGATTTCAAGACTTTCGGAGTCCGGTTTCCCTTGCTCTCAAGAACTCCGATTTCCCGATTCACGACTCTTCGGGATCTCTTGCCACGTGTCCACTGAACGAACGGTCTCGATCTTGTCGATAAATCGCGGATCGCGATTTCGTGTGGCAACGGTTCTATGTAATCGAAAACTCTGATATGCCGGACTCCGACTCTCCGGGATCTTCTGCCACGTGTATTTGCTGTTTGGACGGCTCCGATCCTATCGAGAAATCGCTTATCGCGATTTCTTATTGCAACGGTTCTACACTCCTAAATTCTCCGATGGGTGAAATCCTGATTTCTCCCAGGACGCCGACACGTGTCCTGCCGAGATCAACGGCTAGGATATGTTCTCGGAATTTCGAGAACCACAAGGCCTCGATTCTCAGACTTAACAAAACCTCGATGACTCAGATTTCCCGAAGGCTCTCCCGGAACTCCTCCTATGCACGCCTGGACTTAAACCCCGTGCAACTTTTCTAGATCTAACGGAAGACGAGATTTCGTCAATCCTCTCCGTGAGGTCTTGACCGTCGATTTCTTCCTCCTTGAAGGCCTTCTCGAGAATGGCTAAGTATCCCTTCTACCAGGGGGAAACTCTACAAGAGATCTATCCCAGGGCTTTCCTGGAGATGGATAGGGAAAATAGCTTCCCGAGGACGGGCTGGAAGCTTAACTTAGCTCAATCTAAGCATAACTAGATTCAATTATCCACGTAAGTCGTGCATGGTTTCCTCTGTGATAGGTATATATTAACTCACTCATATCAAATACTATACGAACACTCTCATGCTGAAATCATTTACAATTTCACAGTTCTATGAACTAATATCTACTCCTTATCATCAATTACTGCACAGGCATCCTTTCGACGGAAACATTTACAATTCCACAAGTCTATGAACATATGTGACGGCATATCAATTTCAAGATGCGATATGAGCAAAATACTTATCAGAAATAACTTCAGCAATGGAAGCAACTGCTGAGAGGGGTGCTCGTTGCCACCCAACCGTAGGCGTAGCGACTCCTAACGGATTTACCACTAGCCACCCCCGAGCTGAGACCACGATGTTCTGAGACCTGTGTCTCCCTGTCTGCCAGTGTCCAGGAGCAAGGGTTGCAATCCCCTTCTCTCTGCGATCACTCACTCTGCGTAAAACTGCCAAAGTTTTTCCCCTCACATCCGCCCCCTTCTCAATCGTGTCTGCCATACGCCTTATCCTCTCGCGAGGTTGCGTGTGGCACGATTACCCTCGCGCTGGCCAGTCATGATGGCCCTACGGATAGGCGGTTCACCTCCCCATCCCTCATCAAGCCATCAACCTACCGTCCTGCAAGGCATTTATTTCAGGGCTAGCGAGCTGCTTTTGGTTCTCCGGGCCAGTGGAGTCCAAATTCGATTTTTAATTCTTGGTGGAAGTTAACGCCCCTTTTCCAGGTGCCCTCCACCACCATCGTGGTCTCTTTTCTGCACATCCCCTCTCAGCAGTTCTGCAATAAATTCAAACTGTTATTTACATTCATTGACCTCTTCCTACAAGTCCATTTACATCACATATTCATACTTATGAGTTTTGCCATAGTCCTTGGCCAGTTCAGTTATATTTACAATCTGGGGGAGACAGGGTGTTACAAGTGTGGTAGTGTATTTAGTGCTCTATGGTGGCCACTATTTCCTTCAGTTGTAATCAAATGAAACCTTCTTCATCAAATTTGGGATGGTTGATTTGAACTTGAGAATTTAACACCATGATCTTCCTTAAACAAGACATGTGAAAGTCTGTGTTGATCTTGGAGTGGGTAGGAAGAGTTGATCTGTAGGAAACTTGTCTAATGCATAGAAGGAATTGATAACGTCCATAGAAATTTGGCGCTAGATTTTGGTGGCCTATTGTATTTGAGAGAGGAATGATTATAGGGCTAGAGATGAAGAAACACCCAATCCATTGCTTCAAAAGAACACTTAGAGCGATGATGATTCACTTGTTGCTTCATTCTATTTTGAGATAGCACCCGATTATAAAGAATGGCCAATCCGTTCTTAAGTGTGTGATCCACTTCCGAAAGCTTGGATGTGCCTGGTAAATATGAAGCCATCTAGGGAGGTTTTTGGCCATAGAAAACTTCATATGTCAACATTTTGTTGATGCCATGATAAGTGGTAGTGTACCACCATTCCGCAAGTGGTAACCACTAAACCCATTGGTTTCATCATTTCAATGCCAAACATCACATAGAAGTTTCTAGGTACCTTTTTTTTAACAAAAAAAGATAGTATTTTGTATTAAAAATAGGTTGTGGCTAAGTTGGTCAGCGTAATAATACAAAAAGATTTTATCTCTTAAAACAAAAATCAACATAACCATCAAGGAATAAGTGTTTGGTGTAGAAAGGTTTATATCATCCTTCATAGAGAATCTCAAAAAATTTATACTAGTATAAACTCTGTAAAAGACACCTAAACTAAGAATTGTTCTACATAACATAATAAAACCCAATACTAATAAAATACATGCTTGGTGTGCACCTCATCTTGGCTATTATTAGTAGGTCATGATTTTGGATTGCCCAAGTCCATGTCTTTAAGCATTTGATGGATTGTTTCCTCTTTCTTTAGTTTGTCTGTGATATAATTCATTGACATTCTAAAATTAGAAGCAATAGATTGAGAACCCTTATTAAGATTGTAGACCATATTCCTCAACATTGAACATTCTACCTCCAAGGCTTGAATTTGCCTTTTTTGTTGCATGAAGGTATCCATAATCACTATATTTTGATAAATGAACTAGAACTCATTTTCATAGACCTTAGTCGATATTGAGAATATGAACACCCTACTTCTATTGATGAATTCTTCATACCTATACAAAACTATGTATTTCCTAAATTTCTTTCTAACAATTACCATGATTCTCGAAAATAATCCATAACCCAATACTCCCGCAAAATCCTAAATAAAATATACCAACAAAATTCAAGAAAGAGTAATAAGAGAACCCAAGAAGAATCCTTGATGTTGTCAAAAACATAAAGAGGTGAACAAATACTTTACAAAAGTATTAAAAGTCTAACAAGTAAAACGAGTATTTGTATTTAATATATGTTTGTTTTTTTTATTATAAAGATTGATCATATTTGACGAACAAAACACCAATGACAAATATTTTGCGTGTACAATTCCAACGTCGGTGGTCCACGACCTCAACATGCCACCAAGTAGGGAAAAGTGTGATGTAACATATTTTTGTTTATTGTTGCTGGATTTTGTTTAGAATGGCACTTGATTGTTCTTGGACGCTTTCTAGGATAGTGATCAGAAGTACGGTTTATTTATTATAAACATTACGGTTCTTTAAAATAGTATTTAATTTTTTTTTAATTCATAATAAAACAAAATTAACCTATTTTAATAGAGGATATGGGACTTCTCACAAAAGTGCGGACTTTAACCCCTTAACATGTAAAATGAATTTCTTATGAACTAAAACATTTAACCACTGCACTCAAAGGCTTCCTTTGAGTGGACACCTAACCATTAAATGTAAAGGCTAAAATTTGAGTGGACACCTAATTATTAAAATGTAAGGATACAAGAACGTAAAAAAGTAATAATGTAATGTAAGGGTAAATTTTTCAAGGTCGATTGGCAAGTGCCGTGTAAATGGAAGGAAATGTAAAACGGAGGTTTCAAGTTTGATTCTCACCTCGATTTACCTGTGTCTCATGCTTGTGGGTTGTGTGGACGCATCTGGAAGTTATAGAGATAACAGACGGGAATCGACCCCTTGTCACGCGAGTACAAGAACCGCGAGTTGTCGATTCCGCCAGTCACAAAAAAAATGTAAAAGTAAAAGAATTTAAAAAATGAAGTAATAATATAGAGATTTTGTCAATCATTAATACCAAAAATTTGGATTTTTATTTAAATGTAACCATTGCAATAGTAAACATATTATTTCCGAAATTTGTTATTCATTAATACCAAATTTTTGGGATTTCTTTTGTTTAAATCTAATCGTTGCCATCACAAACATTCCATTTATAAAATTTTGAGATTTTTATTAAACACACATTTTATTTATAAAATTGGAAGATTTTTATTTAAATTTAATTTTTTATAATAAAACATAATAATGAAACTTAATTCTAACCATGGTAACTAAGTCAATCAATAGAAAAAAGGTTTTGTCTAAACATTCGATCTTTTGAACTTTTTCACTAGAATCCGCCTAAAATCACCTTTTTCTATTGTTTAAATTGCATTTTTGAATGCATAAATGGATTCAACATTTTGAAAAACCTTAGAAACACTTGAATTATACAAACTCAATCACTTGAATACAGAGTTCTAACAATTTTTGGCAGGATTTCAAACAAAATTGATCGAAAAATATATCCGTAAAAACACCAAAAAATCAAACATTTAAACTACGCGTAGAAAAAATAACTAAAATATGTAATAATGACACTTGAATTTCTAACCACAATAATTAAGTCAAAAAATAAAATATTCAACAAATACAAAACATATAATAATAACACTTAAAATTGTAACCATGGTAATTAAGTCAATCAAGAAAAAATGGCTTCCAAATGATTTATTTCTTAGTAATATGTAATATAATGAAATGATACCTCCTCTTTCTTAGTAATTAAGTCAATCGAGATAACTACCTCCTCTTTCTTGGTAACTAAGTCAATCAACAAAGGAACAACTATTGAGGATGGTTTATTTCTCAGTCACATGTAATTTAACAAAACAACCCCTTTTCTTTATTGTGTATTTCAACAAAACAACCCTTCTTCTTAATTGGGATACAAATTTTATCTACTCAAATACATAATTGATTTGTCAACATCTTTAATTATTGATATGTAATTTTAAATAGATACTATATTTTTCCACTTTTATCTTCTTTATTTCTCGGTAAATTTGATGGAAAATGTTAGTGACATGGTAGAACTTAAGTCATCAATATGTGATTTTAAATTATTATTGTATTTTTCTACTTTTGTCCTTTTATGCTTAGTAAAGTTTAATGTAAGATGTTAGTGATATGGTAGTTTAGCTCAAATTTGTGGTATCTGAATAGTCACTTTTACTTTCTCTATTTCCATTAAGTTTAACTAAACAACCCCTCTCCTTCGTTGAGATGCAACTTTTGTTTAGTCAAATATATAATAATTTATTAATATTTTTAAGTTTAACTAAACAACCCCTCTCCTTCGTTGAGATGCAACTTTTGTTTAGTCAAATATATAATAATTTGTTAATATTTTTAGTGATGAATATGTACTCTTAAATGATTGTTTTTTTTTTTCACCTTTGTCTTTTTTATCCCCTAATCAAGTTTGATTAGAGATAATGATAATATAGAAGTTAAGGTTCTTTGTTCTTTTTTAACCCCTAATCAAATTTGATTAGAGATAATGGTAATATGGAAGTTAAGGTTGAATTTGTGGTCGCTTAGTGGTCACCATTTCCTTCTTTATCCTTATGCCAAATTTAAAGAAAGTTTTTGGTGATATGGTAATTAAACTTAAAATTTTTATTGTTTAATGGTCATCAAAGTTAATCACCCTTAATAACTATAATCCAGGGTGATGGTTAACAAGGTGGTTAAGGAATTTATGTTTTCTTTAACAATTTAGATAAAATTTTCATCAAAATTCTTTATACTACAATTTCATATTGACTTTTCATTCAAAGTTGTTTCTTTGCTTTATGATATTTAAGATTGTGTAATATATTTATATTTCTTGTTTTATCATATTTTTAAAAATAAATATTAAAAAAAATTATAATAATTTTTTTATATATAACAATTTTTAATAACAAATATGTGATCTTAAAATACGTGATTTTAATTAACACTCTAACTTAATCTTTTTAAAGCTTTCCTCCCCTTATATTTAGATATATAATTAATATATAAACATCTTTAACAACTTTCTCCCTTTATATTTAAATATACATTTACTATATAAACATATTTAACAACCTACTTGTATTCTCAAACAATAATTTAGCTTTATTTTTAAATTTTTCCTGCCTTTATATTTAATGTTTAGACATCCACACAACAAAAGCCTTTCCATTGAGTAGCTAGGCATTGTTACTTAGATGAAATGTTTTTTTGCATGTCATGTGAATAATAGCTAGGTATCATTACTTGGAGGATCTTTTTTCATGGCATACTTATGTATTTCTAAAATAACGACTTTTACATGTAAGTATTGATGTTGGATTGCTACAAGTCCTAACATGATTACAAGTCCTTGTATGATTACATGATTACACTAGGTGGAATACTATATTTCAATGTACATTTACACATAAAAATGCCAATTTTTAATGATGACATTTTCAATTTTTAGGAGTAATGTTTATGCAATTATATTTACTTTACTAAGACATAGTTTTACTCATTTCACATTCCCCTATCTTACATAAACTTATAAACCCCTTTTGATGTTTTTCTTGGTCATTTGATGTTGTTTTGTTTTAATATTATTAGTATCACTTTCACATCACTTTGATAGGCTTTATTTTGGGCATCATTGACCACATATACTTTTTAGACATTTGCTATCATGATCTTGGTATTGGGATTCACTGGAATTTTTTACATAGATACATATCATTGTCGTAGTTTAAATGTTCTACGTTTTCTCTCCTTTCTAGGGATATTTTTCGGGGAAATTTCCTCGAAATCCGGTCATAAATTGTTGTATCTGCAGATTTGAGTGGTTAATTCTATGTAATCTGAGTGCCCCAGGGGTTTTTCAACACAATGAATCCATTTTTGCATTTAGAAATGGAATTTAAACAACGAACAATTGTGATTTTGTGTAGATTATGTCATCGAATTCCGACAAAAAGGACAAAAACGTAGAACAATTAGGGGTAAAATCATGAATCTGGGTGTTTATTTTCCTTGGTTTTTGAGAAAAGAAAATATATTTTTAGAATTTTTTCAACTTTCGGTAAACAAAAGTATTTTTTATTTATTTAGAATTGCACTTTATAGTAAAAACAAAACTTGTCATGAATTTTGTTAGCTTTCTATTGACTATTTTTTGATTTTTTTATTATTGACATTTGATATGTGAATTTAGCGATTGTTTGATGGTATGTTCCTTAAAATTGAAGGGACTGATAATGAGTTATGTTTTTAGACACACATGTACTCATTATTAAATTTGTGTTTATGAAAAATGAAATAGGTTGCAACCAGGTACACAAACTCTATTAAAGTATGACTATAGTTTTGAATTTAATAGATAAATATTATAATTTCTACAATTTTTTGAATTTGACCAATCTGAAAAAGTTGCAGATTTTAAACATGTTTAGTGAGACTCGATGTATGTGCTTTAATTTTGATTTAAAAGTAAAATATAAAAATACCCTTTTGAAGAGGACAATGAAAGGTTACGTAATATAAAATTTCCACTTTGTATTATTGGAGATATTGATTTTTCATTTTATTGTTCATCATTATATCATCTAAAAAAAATCTACAGACATTTTGTTATAAAATTAATTAAAAATACTAAAAAAAAATTAAATTGAATACAAATTGTATCAAATGAAAGTCCATTCAATTCTAAAAATATTTGTATTAATTATGAAACCAAAATCACAATATTTTAAGGAGTTTGCTCCTACAAAAGTTGGACTAAACTGAAGAGAAGTAATAGTTTTTTGAAAAGTGTCATAGTTCTAGGTTTTCGGCTGAACTAATAGTTCGGTTGAAAGTTAGTTTTCATGGAAAATTGTTGTTATATTTAAAATTTATGTTAGATTTTTATGGTTTTCATTAGATTTAACTTTAGGTCAAAAACAGAGCTTGGTCGAAATATTTTTCAGCCCAAAAATGTAAGAGTTCGGTCGAAAACGTGCCATTTGAAATTTTCGTGACCCGATTCTCACAAAAGTGTTACCCAGATTCATGATTTTACCCTTAGACAACACCCATATCATTTTTGCACATCTATTATGTAAATAATTGTCTAAATGTTATTAAACTCATTACACGTACATGCACTGAGACAACATGAAAATATATTACCATATGAAAACACTCTATCATGCATAATTTCGCTACATAAATTATAGAATGTATGCCACTTGTGCAACTTACATTACTTGTTCTCGATCCCCAAGAACATGCAAGTCATGGCGGAGTATTTTTACTATAAAATCGACTTTATGCATGCATGGGGAGTAGTCAACCTCATAAAAAGGTGATGTGTCTTCTTATGAGCATTCAACTTATTTAAGAATCCAAAACAACTAGTTGATCTTACAATCATGGCCTTCATTCATATTATTTGCACAATAACTTTATAACTTTACACTCAAGGCCTCCACCATATTGTTTATTATAACAATAGTGCCAAATCAAAATAAAACAACTAATTAAGATGATAAATATTATGTAGATAGAAATGAAAAAAAAAGATGAGGTGGTAAAATTACATTGTAACTAGAAAAGAAAAAAACTATTTCAAACCATATCTACAACAAAAAATAAGTTCTTTCAATCCTCGCCTAACATGTTCCTCTACTTAAGCCATCATTACATCCTCCAAATTAATCAACATTTCATCGTATAACAGGTTATGAATATACATTTGTGCCATCTCCCATTGCACTTACAAATGCAAATAATCCAATTGGACTCAACGTTGTTTCCTTGGACTCAACATTGTTTTCAACATCGTTTCCCTTTAGTGTAGATAATGTAAACTGAAATATCATTATATATTTTTTCATCATTTATGGGTGAAAAATAAAATTTATGGATTTGTTGTGTCAATATTTTTGGCGCTTTGGGGTCCTAGAACATTTGAATCATGTTTCAAGCATTAAATGGACTTCCTTTCCAACAAATATTTGTGAACAAATTTCCCAATGTTTCAATGTTGTTTTATTTAACATTTGAATCATGTTTAAAGTATTAAATGGAATTCCTTTCCAACAAATATTTGTGAACAAATTTCTTCATGCTTCAATGTTGTTTTATTTTTCAAGAGCTTTCTTATGGTCCAAAGTGTCTCTCAATTGGAGTTTGTATGAATGATTTATGTATCTGATAAGTTGACATAAGCTTTGACCACTACAATGCTAAATGGATATGACATCAACTTCCCCTATTCAGACATGGAGCTAGTAACATGTGGAACTTCAAGAGATGATCCCTATTTCATAAACTTTGGACTTATTTATGCGAAAGTGATTTTAAAGATGGGTCAAAATCATTGTTTCCAAAATGAAAATTTATTGTTTGCAATAATAAATTTGAAAGTTTGAATATTAAACCCCAACTTAGTAATTAAATTATTTTACGGATGTATAATCTATCAACTATACATAATTGTTTCACCAGACATGGAAAATAACAAACACATAAGATGTATAGCTATTGGATTTCAAGACTAACATTGTAGGAAGTCAATACATAATAATCTCTCATTATTTAAAGTTGTCTAAAAGAAATCAATAAAAACTTATATTAACCATACAAAATATTATACTCTTTCATAGAGAAAATATTATATTATTATAATGACTATATATAAAGTATCATTCACATTCAACTATCATCTTTCAAATATTTTATAAGGGTTTGCACCTCCTCATATTGTTAGGGACCTAACCTCCCTAGCCCCTCACGTAGGTATAATAATATATTTCCATGTAATAAAGGCCAATATTAATATGGCCTAGCAATAAGGAAGAATAAGTCAAATGTAAGAAGACCTAATAGAAGCTTCTGCTTCTAGAAGGATTTTCCTATAGATTGTTCTTTTGGATAGACAGATTTAGTATAAATAGGATTAGAGGGTATGAGAAGTTTTGTCTTGGATATTATTGTAATAGAGATTTTCTCTGCTGGAGGTTGCCCCCTCGAAGAGGCAAATGGACATTACTATCATTAATCAAGGTTCTCTTTCTGGTGTTATTCTGGTATTGTACTAGTTATATCATTGTTCTTCTGCCATTTATAGATAAAATATTTATTTTATGCATAATATTTTATATCTAGAATACTACAAGTGGTATAAGAGCACTTACCTTGGCAGAAAATTGTGGGATAATTTTTTTTAGGGTAGAGATGTATTCCGTAGATATGTCGTTACATGCATAAACCCACGGTCCGGGAGTCATACACACATGAAATACAAGTGGTACTTAGGTGCACATCTATTGGCCACCCTTGTAACCCATGTTGGTACCCCTTCGAGTGGTAGCGCATCAGACAACACATGTATACAAATCGGCCTAGATATCCTAAATCCCTCCATAGATAAACCGATCGACCACTTGACTTCTATAGTTCCACCAAGAGCAACACTCGAGAAGATACTCTTAGTACCTTGGTAGTCGGGTAGTATGACTAAGGGTATGCTCTATCCTCCTTAGTTGGTTCCCTAAGAAATTGGGTCGAGTACTACTGTTGGGCCCTGCACATATATCATAGAGCTATAGCACATGGAAAACCCTTGTATGTAGACACCCTACATACCCTAATCCTTGGGATAGAAAAAAAATAGAACATACAATATCTATTGTCGCGCAACTGTGCCTCCTACATTCGGGTTGCGAAATTACTACACATTTCTTCCTATTAAGAATTTGGGCATTTCAACACTGCAATATTCTCTAGATCGGAGTATAACTCCACAGGAGTAAATAAAAAAAAAGTATGGATCCAGTTGGCACCATTATCTGAGCCCTATCCTGTTGGATTCCTCTGTTCTCCCTTATCGCAGTCATACATATCATTTTTCAGCAATTTTTTGTTTCCCGTGGACCTGACCCCATTCCAACACCCTTATTTGCGCCTTACCCCATTGGATTCCCCTCATCACCCTAATCATCGTGATATACTTCACTTGTAAACCATTTTCTCTATGGTCCCACCCGTCCCTTTTCATTTTCCCTCTTCATCATGGCCCACTCCCATAGCTAAGACTTGGAAGCTCGCTTCAATACCTTGTCCTCTAATTTCACAGAGACCCAACAAGAAGTGAGGAAACTCAGTGCCAATTTTTCCACCATAAATAAAAACATGCATTCCTCCATTGATGCCAAAATGGAAACCATCAAACAGGACCTCCCTACCCAACTTGCATCCTTCACTACATTGATCTACGCTAAGATGAATATCCCTATAGATCTTCCCTCCTCTGAACCACGTTTTCACTCCAAAGGTGAAACTTCCTTTAATTCCTATAATTTTCACCCCCATCACTTTCAGCGTAACCTACACCTTCCATGTGTGGATGTGAACAAATTTGATGGATTGGATCCCACTGGATGGGTAACTCAAATGGAACATTATTTCTCTTTGTATGGCATTACATATGAGTTGGAAAAACTACTGTATGGTGTTCTCCATCTAGATCAAGAACATTGGAAATGGAGAAAAAATGCCCACCAAGGGTATGTGGCTTGGACACAATTTGTGGCAGAGATTTATGAATGCTTTGACACTAACACCAACCATTTAGGCCATTTGAAAAAGTTGAAACAATCTGGCACAATGGAAGACTTTATAGCCACTTTTTAGCGATTGGCTTTCCGTATAGAGGGCATATTTGATGATTTTTTTCCGAGAATGTTTTATCGGTGGCCTCAAGGATGAGATTTGTGCCCATGTCCTCATGGCTCGGCCTCAGATTTGGGTGGAAGCCACCAAGCGAGATAA
Organism: Picea engelmannii; assembly: GCA_009831015.1. NCBI lineage: Eukaryota > Viridiplantae > Streptophyta > Pinopsida > Pinales > Pinaceae > Picea > Picea engelmannii. The sequence goes on from ML784936.1 coordinate 488,680, forward strand.
GGAAGCACAACAAGTTGTCTCTTCTCAAACCTGAAAACCATCCTTTATTCCTTTCCCTAAACCAGTCACTCTCACTCCTCCTTCTACTCCACTAAAGATATAGAAATTGACCATGACAGAAATGACTGAATGCAAAATTAAAGGCCTTTGTTATAATTGTTATGAAAAATATTTTCCTGGGCACAAGTGTAAGGAACAAAAACTTTTTATGGCCATCTCTGAGGATGTTTTAGAGGATGATGTTGAGGCCCTCCTTGTGGCCAAGTCACCTGAACCCACTGACATGACCCCACCCTCCGACCCTCCTGAAGTCGAACCAGTTCTCAGTGGGTTCTCTGCTCCCCAAACCCTCAAGATAATTGGTTACATTAAGCATCAGAAGGTTGTCATCCTTGTTGACAGTGGAAGCATCCATAATTTTAATCATCCCCACATTGCCCAAGAAACTAATTGCTATAACTACTCCATCAATATTTTTCAAATCATGATTTCCAATGGTGGGTCCATAAAATGTGGGGGGCGTTGTGAAAATGTGTGTCTCCAAATTGGTCATTACCACATGAATTATCATATGTTTGCTATCGACATGGGCAGTTGTGACATTGTGTTGGGTGTAGAATGGATAAGGAATTTGGGTCCCATTCTCATGGATTTTAAGGAATTAACCATACAATTCAACGAGGAGGGCCAACAATATAAGTTCCAAGGCATCACCATCAGTTCCCTATAGATCATCAGTTCCCATCGCATGGAAAATCTCCTCAAAAAAGGTCATTATGGAATTATTGCACAATTCTATGCCATTCAAGCCATCGAGACACCCTATATGCCGCAGGACCTCCAATCCATCCTCTCCAAACATCAAGTTGTTTTTTACACTCCCCAGGAACTTCCTCCTTCCCATGGTGTTCATGATCATTCCATTCTTCTTGTCCTCAACAACTTCTCTCCCAATATTCATCCCTATCGTCATCCCTTTTCCCAAAAAAAATGAAATTGAGAAAATTGTTCAAGAATTGCTCACCACAGGTGTTATTTGTCCTAGTACGAGCCCCTACTCTTCTCTTGTGGTCGTGGTCATTAATAAAGAAGGCTCTTGGCGCATGTGTCCTGACTTTTGCGCCCTCAACAAACTCACCATCAAAGACAAATTTCCCATTCTTGTCATTGATGACCTCTTGAATGAATCGAGTGGTGCCCAATTCTTTACTAAACTTGATCTTCATTCTGGCTACCAAAAGATACACATGAACGAGGAAGAAATTCCTTAGACTACATTTCAAGCTCACGAGGGCCACTATGAGATTTTGGTCATGCCCTTTGGCTTCTGTAATGATCCCTCCACTTTCCAAATCCTCATGAATCCTGTCTTTCATCCTTTTCTCTGTCATTTTGTCTTAGTTTTCTTTGATGATATCCTCATCTATAGTAAAACCTAGACAACCCATCTTACTCATGTGGATCGAGTTCTACATCTACTCTCTCAACACCAAATTTTCCTCAAACAATCTAAATGTGATTTTGGAGCCTCGGAAGTTGAGTACTTGGGTCATATTGTTGGCAAGGTAGGTGTCAAAGTGGATCCTAAAAAGATTGAAGATATGCAGGATTGGCCTCGCCCAAAGACTCTCAAAATCTTGCATGGATTTATGGGTTTAACAAGATATTATCACAATTTTTTTGAGAATTATGGAAAAATTGTGGCACCTATCACTGCTCTCCTTAAAAAGAACTCTTTCACTTGGACAGGCCTTTCAAACCTTGAAGGCGGTCATGTGCACCACTCTAGTCCTAGTGTAACATCCCGCTCTGGCGCACTGAGAAAACTTATTCTTTGAGGACACTTGCTTGCAAGTGATCTGGACTTTTATGATGTTAAAACATTTATCCTTGATTATGATGCGTTATGATAGATGACATGATGTTTTACTGCTTGACGTAGACAGGTGATTTTGACTTAGTTTTATTGAGTGTGTAGGGTTTTTGGACCTTGAGGATGCAGAGGCATCGGTGGAACCCCCTTGGACTCCGGATTGAGTCAGGGAGTGTGCTATGTTGGAAATATGGCTACAACAGAGATGACGCAGATGATCAAGGCGCAGATGATCAAGGTTGTCATTGATGGCAATCGATTGTTTATGAAGAACAGATGCTGAAACATGCTGCAACACAAATGCAAACACAGACGCTGAA
>ML784936.1:504174-514711 GCA_009831015.1 Picea engelmannii
GTAACGCAAGGCTTAATGTTAATACCAATGTATACAGAATGCCAATTTTTCAATACCATCATTGTTCGTGGTAATGTTGAAGTAGTGTAATGTTTCCTGCTGACACTAATAGTCCTGGTAATGTTAATGGCAATATGGTCTTCGTTTTATGGAAATGAGAACGTCACTGTTGTGGATAATAGTTAAGGGGTTATCGTGGAACTCACCGATGGTTAATAATCGAATTCTGTCAATTGAAAAAGAATTACCATAATCACTACTCCCCAGATTTGTTATTATTCTTATTATTGCTAAATTGTTCTTTATTTATCAATCGTCATTTGTTGGTTAATAATCGAATTCTGTCAACTAAAAAGAATTATCATAATCTTTACCTGCTAGATTTGTTATTATCCTTATTATAATTAAATTGTTATTTTATTATCATTCGTCATTTGTTGGTTAATAATCGAACTCTGTCCACTTAAAAGAATTATCCTAAACATTACTTTTCAGATTGTTATTTTCCTTATTTTAGTTAAATTGTTATTCTATTATTATGTCGTCATTTGTTATTTAAATTTCACTGCCAAATTTAGTTCAACAAAGAAGAAGAAAAATATATATAATTTGCTATAGCATGAATGAAAATTAATCGTAACACCCTATAATTTTCAATATACCAAGTTACTTTAGTTAGCATTGGTTCAATGGAAGTAAATGGCCTACAACTGAGATTGGGTTAAAATTTAATTGCCCAACTAGAATTTTGGTAATTATTAAAGTGGGAGTGGACATTTGTCGAGGGCATGGTTAAGTCACCTTGAAATGACTGTTGCGTTAGTTTCCAGTGCTAAATGACTTAGTTATAATGTGATTTATTCTAGTTAGCCTACAAATGATGTTATTTGTTCCTAAACTTGGAGAAGTGCTGACCGACGTAATTGGTTCCAATGAGTGATGACATGTATGGCGCCTTGAGGAAAAAAAAAAGGGGGGGATTACCATTGCATCTTAAATTAAAATAAGGTTAATTTCTTTGCGCTCGCACTTATGTCGTTTTATGACGGATTTTGTAATCAAACTTTCCTGCACCGTGGAATTCTTGTGATGTGTGTTGGATATGATCGCGTAGCGATTGTTTTGTGGTTTTGATTTAGTTTTTGCTTGGTCTTCTTGTGTCGGGCGGGAAGTAGACACCTCCAAGTTCCTCAGAACAGTCGCCAGCCCTGAGACCTTAAATGGTTAAAATCGATGGGATCCTGGGCTTGAGCGTTGCTTATGTGTCTTGGAGGTCCTAACCATTACAGGGTAGGATGGATGGGTAGTCAGTCTAAATTATTTCTAAGTGATCGTCGTTAATGCATGCAGTTGTCTGATGTACGTAGTATGTCGCCTTGTTGTGTTCATCTTGCTTGCGTCTTGTTCGTCGTCGAGTTACTAGTTTCTGCCTGAGCAGTTGGCTGGGAGCCTATCTGACCTTCTCTCTCTCCGGAGCAGAGGACTAAGATTAAACGCCCTGCTTTCCTGTGCAGAAATAGTAAAATCTACTGATATGGATTCTTCCTTATGTCTATGTCATTTAAATGCTTGCAGTTACTTGTCGTGCACCTTATGTATTATTTTTGTGATCATCGTGGTTGCTTCCTGTTAGTCATCGGGTGGCGACGTAGATTCAAGTGTGTTTGTTTCCTTTTTACACGCGCGCACACACCTTAAACAAAAAAAATAAAAATTGTTTGCACCTGTGAAGGAGTTGTGGTCGTAACGAGGAGGTTCGTTACACCTATCCCTTCTTGTTTTCACAAATACCTTTGTCCTGGAATGTGATGCTTCTGGGAGAGGAATTGGATCAGTCCTTATGCAAGATGGTCGACCTTTTTCCTTTACCAAAAAACAAATGTTAGAGTGACATTTGGGAAAATGAAACTATGCAAAGGAAATGTTGGCTATTCTGCATGCAGTGGATCTTTGGCACCCTTATCTATTGGGGTAGCGCTTCCAAATTAAGACAGATAATCAAAGCCTCAAGTATTTTCTGGAACAATGACCTTCCTCCCATGAGAAACAAAAATGGGTGACTACGCTCTTTGGATATGATATGAGATCATTTACAATAAAGGAAAAGACAATTTGGTTGTTGATGCACTTTCAAGAAAATATGACGGTGAAGGGTCCCTTTCTTCCCTCTCCTTCATTGTACTAGATTGGCTCCAAAATGTTTGCCAGGAATGGCTGCAAGATCCCAAAATTTTTCATCTGATCCAACAATTGTAGGTCAATTCTCCAGTTCCCCAATGTACTCTTGGCACAATGATGAGATTTTCTACAAAGTTTGTTTGTATTTAAGTAAACAATCAAAACTTAAATCCACATTATTTTCTGAGCTTCATGCTACACCCATAACTAGGAACTTAGTGTTTACCAAAACCTATGACCGGGTCAAACACTTTTTTTTCTGGGATGGTATGAAATAGGACACTCGCAATTTTGTGGAAGAATGTCATGTTTGTCAATGTAAAAAAGGTGAAACAATCAAAGATCTTGGCACACTACAACCACTTTCTATACCACCTTCTATTTGGAGGGATATCTCTATGGATTTTATTGTGGGCTTACCTAAATCAAGCAATAAATCAATCATCATGGTGGTCGTTAATCGTCTTTCCAAGTATGCTTATTTCTGTTCTCTTCAACACCCATTTACCACCTCCAATGTGGCTCATTTTTTTATGGATTAGGTGTTCAAGCTTCATGGCATGCCTCATTTTATTGTTTCTTATTGAGAACCCACTTTCACTAGCATTTTTTGACAAGAATTGTTCAGGCTACAGGGCACCCAATTGCATCTCAGCACAACTTGTCATCCCCATAATGATGGCCAAACTGAAGTCGTCAACAAGTGTTTGGAAACATATTTGAGTTGTTTTGCATTGGAAAGGAAAAATCAGTGGGCTCAATGGTTGCCACTAGCTGAATGGTGGTACAACACTTCTTACCATACAACTACCTGCATGACTCCTTTTGAAGCAGTATATGGACAAAATCCACCTTCAATTCTCCCATACATGTTAGGTGTCTCAAAGGTCCAAGCGGTTGACCAAATGATTACATTTCGAGAGGCTATTCTCCATACCCTGAAAGATAATTTGGTCATGGACCATAGTCGCATGAAGCAATAGGAAGATCACGGTCACTCTGAACGTCAATTTGTTGAAGGAGACCAGGTGTTTCTTTGACTATAGCCTTATAAGAAAACTTCCCTCAAGGATGACCATTGTCAAAAACTAGCGCCCAAATTTTATGGTCCTTATACCATTCTCAAGCATGTGGGATAGGTGGCCTATTAGTTAGCTTTACCCAGTCATTCTAAGCTCCATCTTATTTTTCATGTTTCCTTCTTAAAGAAGGTGATTGGAACAAAGTGCCAAACTCAAACCAACCTTCCTGAGTTGGATGAAAAAGGATCCATCTGGTTGCAACCACAAGAAATTTTGGACCAATGTGGGCATTGTTTGCGTCAATGCACCATCAAGGAAGTGTTAGTCTAGTGGAAAGATACAACTCCAGTAGATGCCACTTGGGAACCAACTACCATTCTACAACAATTTCCTCATCTCAAGCGTTGAGGACAATGTTTCTTTTAAGGGGGAGGACATGTTAGGGACCTAACCTCCCTAACCACTCACATAGAATATATTTCAATGTAATAAAGGCCAATATTAATAAGGCCTAGCAATAAGAAAGAATAAGTCAAATGTAATAAGACCTAATAGAAGATTATGCTTCTAGAAGGATCTTCCTCTACATTGTTCTTTTGGATAGACAAATTTAGTATAAATAGGAGTAGAGGGTATGAAAAGTTTTGTCTTGTATATTATTGTAATATAGCTCTGCTCTATTTGAGGTTTCCCCCTCGAAGAGGCAAGTGAACATTGCTATCATTAATCAAGGTGCTCATTCTGGTGTTATTCTGGTATTATTCTGGTATTTTTCTAGTTATATCATTGTTGTTCTACCATTTCTAGCTAAAATATTTATGTTCCGCATACTATTTTATATCTGGAATACTACACATACGTACCTTTTAGCAACAATAACTTTGACCACAATTGATTTAAACAATATTTTCCATTCACATCAAAATTGTAAGTCTTTGTAATAATAGTTCCTTTCATCATTATAAACACTCTTTTCCTTGGAGTAATTTAAAATCACAATGCTTCTACAGTTAGAAACACCATTATATATTTTTCAAACAATTTCTAAAGGTCAAAGGTATGCATATGGATTTTCAATACCAACAAACTCATTTCTATATCAATCCTCTTGGATTAGAATTAATTTATATATATTTTTGTCTAAACAATGTTCTCTAAACAAATGTGACAAAAAATCATCTACATATATACATTGGGATGAAGTCCATAGCTCAACATCAAATGTATTCAAGAAACTTTTGAGGGATTCTTTGTATCCCTTTGATGACACTCCCTTTGACAATTGCCATTATTTTGAATCCTCCTTACCAACACTTGACAATTTGGATACAATGAGATTGAAACTATAGAATATAACCCTTGTATTGATAATTTAAAAATAGAGAGAAATGTTCACAATGTCATTTGAGGAGGCAACCTCCAAGTGAGAAAAGCTCCAATGCAATCATAATACTTGAAAAAATATTACATAACCTTCTAGCTATATAAATAATTTCTTACTAGCAAAACGCTAATCACTTGTGGTCCTATCATTAATGAGTACCAACCACCTACTAGGACTTATTTAATTAAGATGAACCTTTTACATTGAATAACTATCCACTAACTACCTAATAGGCCTTATTCAAAGAATATGGCCTCATACATTAATTTACTATCTCCTAAGTACCCCAAAATACGGAGGTTGGGATAGGTCCCTAACATGCCCCCCCCCTTAAAATGTAGAATTTTCCTCAAGGTTAGAGGTGTGGAGACTACTGTAAAATTTCCATTGGTTCCGAGGTGGCATATTCAAGCTACAAATCCTTCCACTATATCAAGGATTCCCAAATAGTGTGCTAGTGCAATCAGGGCTCTATGGTGACCACTATTTCCTTCAATTCTAACCAAATGGAACCTTCCTCAACTAATTTGGGATGGTTGATTTGAAATTGGAAATTCAACACCATGATCTTCTTTAAACAAGACAAGTGAAATGATGGGTTGAAATTGGAGTGGGAAGGAAGAGCCAATTTGTAAGCAACTTGTCCAATGCATAGAAGGAACTGATAAGGTCCATAGAAATTTAACACTATATTTTGGTGGCCTATTGTATTTGTGAGAGGTATGTTCATAGGGTGGAGATGAAGAAACACCCAATCCATTGCTTCAAAAGAACACTTAGAGTGATGTTTATTCACCTATTACTTCATTCTATTTTGGGATAGCACTAGATTGTAAAGAATGGCCAATCCAATGTTGAGTGTGTGATCCACTTCCTAAACCTTGGATGTGCTCGGTAAATATGAAGCCATTGAGGGAGGGTTTTGGCCATAAACAACTTTGTATGTCAACATTTTGTTAGTGCCATGATAAATGGTAGTGTACCACTATTCGACAAGGGTTGGCCACAAAACCCATTGGTGCTTTCACTTTGATGAAAAACATCGCAAAGAAGTTTCTAGGTACTTATAAAAGAGAGAGAGAGAGATAGATTTTTGTATTAAAAATAGGTTGCGACTGATTTGGTCTGCATAATAATACGAATTGTTTTTTGTCTCTTAAGACAAAAATCAACATAGCCATCAAGAAATATGTGTTTGGTGTAGAAAAGTTTATATCATCCTTCACAGAGAATCTCAAAAGGTTTATGTTAGTATAAACTCTAAAAACGATTCCTGAAATAAGAATTGTTCTACATAACATAAGAAACCATGATACTAATAAAATACATGCTTGTTGTGCACGTCATGTTGACATTATTAGTAGGCCATGATTCTTGATTTCCCAAGTCGATGTCTTTTATCATTTGTTGGACTATTTCCTCTTCCTTTAGTTTGTTTGGGATATAATTCATTAACATTACAAAATTAGAAGCAATAGATTGAGAGCCCTTATTAATATTGTAGAACATATTCCTCAACATTGAACATTTTGCTTCCAGGGCCTGAATTTTCACTTTTTGTTGGAGGAGGGCATCCATAAGCATTGCATTTTTAGAAATGCGTTGGTGCTCATTTTCATGGACCTTAGTTGTTACTGAGAATATGGACAACCTACTTCTATTGATGAGTTCTTCATGCCTATGAAAAACATTGTGCATCTCCTAAATTTCCCTATGACCGTTACCATGGATCTTGGGGTAACCCATAACCCAAAGATAATACAAAATCCAAAACAAAGTATACAGGACAAAATTTAGGAGGGAGAAATAATGAAACACCCAAGAAGAATCCCTAATATTGTCAAACATAAAGAGGTGAACAAATATTTTCTAGTCTCACGGAAGAGACAAGCCCAAAGTGTTCTCTAATTTCCAGTTTGAGTTCCACTCTAAAGGTAGCTATTATTTCCCAACATACTCATTCATTACCCGAAATTGGAAATTCAAAACAAATCATAGAAGAAGACTATCTAAAATTAAGAGGGTGCGATATCCAATCCCCCTGCTACTATTTCTATGAAACAAATCCCCAAAGCTAGATGACATAGAGATCCAAATTAAATCCAATGCAAAGGGATACTAACGGTGACAAACTAAGTTTTAAACCATAATGTTTTTTCCCCATTTTATTTTACCAACAATTGAATAAACCAACTATGCTCTATCAATAATGCTTACTTGAATATATAGTTGAAACATGGATGGAAACCACAAAATATCATCGCTAGTCTTTGCTTCAACGTCTTCGTCATAACCATAATCCCACCTTTCTCCTGGTTTAAGATTCCCATGGTTGCAAAATGATGACAATGAGTTAAGAGTGGCATGTGTGGGGATTCAAAGAGGACGATGTACATTACATCCCACCTCCATATACATACTATACACTAGCTTTGGTGAAATGACATACGTGTCCTAAATTGCTTGAAACATGGCAGCATGAAAATAATGGCATAATTCATGCTCCTAGGGGATAGCTTGGAAGAAGTTTTCCCCTTTTTTTCTTAGGATTCCTTCGCTTAGTCTTGAGACCCTATTGGCATGGTTGATTTCTTACTGATTTAGGCCCCTCGAAACATGAAAAAAAATGATATCCTAAAACTATAGAAGATAATTTTTGAGTCCATCTATGAGATGAGACAACTTGCTATTTGATGGGGTTTTCTAGTTTTTCATTAAACTAATAATTATAGATGAGTCCCCAATGGCTATCAAAGTCCTCGCACTAGATAAATTTATAGATTTTAATCCCTAGAGGAGTGCATAAAGGCTTTGCATGGTTTTTTGTGGTATTCCCAAGACCCCATTCATAATTCAGTTCTTGTTTCCCATTGGGATCAAGGATGATCCTACCCACACTTGCCACCCCTAGGTTTCCTCTTGACGCACCATCAAAGAAGAGGATATACTTTTTTGGATTTTTTTCCCACTCTTTGAATTCTTCCTCTTTCATTCTTATCTAGTGATTAGAATGATGAGAGGGATGAAGGAGCATTGACATTGAATGAGAAGATTCTCCCATAAGGATGTATTCTAGCCAATCTTTCCCCTCACATTCAAGCAACTGCACCATATAACATTTCATTCCCAAAACGTTGATGGATTTTGACATTAGACCTTGTGACTTTGCAGCCATTAAATTGAGATTGACTAATTCCTATTAAAATATAGCTTTGTTATGAGCCAACCAAACTTTCCAAAAAATAAATTTTTGCATTGCTTGCTAAGCCCTCTTAAAAACTAGTTTATTTGTGAAAGAAACCCTGTAATGTTTATTCCATAAAGTGAAAATATCTCTCCATGAATCCATGGCCCTCATCCCATGATTGATCTCTATAAAAGAAAACTACCAAATCTTCTTGGTATAAATGAAATCAAAGAAGATGCGATGTTGGTGTTGAGCCTCTAAATGACACAAAGAACATCGTGAGGGGTCTTGAATCCCCCATTTTTTAAGATTCTTTGTAGTTAGTAGATTTCCATGAACAATTACTAAGCATAAGGTGTTGATATTGGGTAGACCATCTCTTTTCCAAACATGCTTCCATGTACTAGAGCATTGAGAGAGAGGTACACACATGATTTGGGGTTGGTAGCCCAATTTAATAGTATAATCCAATTGACCCTAGCCTCTACTATTAATTATTGAGAGGTTGAATGGAGCACAACCTTTGAGAGATGATAGAAGAGTTGGGACCAAAGGGGCTAGATTATATGGAGGAAAAACTGAGGACCAAACAATCCATTAATCTCCATCTTTAGACAAAGACGATATCTCAATTAGATTATTAAGGCCCCGACTTCCCATCTATAATTTCAAAGGAAGAAGTTCATGATTGAGGTCAATTGGAGGATTCTCCATAATGTTATCCCTCCAAATATTGATCATTTTTCCATTTCCCAAGACCAAGTAAGCTTTTGATTGAATTAAAGGTGCCACAACTCTAATTAATTTCCAAATACATGACCCCTTGTTTTTATCTAGTGGATTGTCCAAACAACACTTTTGATTTCCTTGAAAGTATTTTTTGAGGAGGAATTTCTTCCACCATTCCAACTTGCTAGAGATTGATATCCAAAGGATTGTTTCTCCCAAATCCATATTCATAATTAAAGTATCTTTGATGCCAAGGCCATATTGATCTTTGGAGGATCCAATGATGTTCCAATTCACCAAATGAAACTTTTTATGGTTTGATTTCCCCACTTTCCATAGGAATTTATGAATTTTTCTCGCAACTTTATGCATACTTTCAATACAAGGAAAAGACCTTGCAGTGGAGGTTATAGCAGAGGTTTTTAGTGTTACAAAATTGTAAAAATTGTCAAAAGAACCTCTGCTAAAACATCCATTTTTGGTAGCGGATGTTTTTGCGAAGATTATAATGGAACATCATTATAACTAAAAAACTATGGGCGACTGGAGGTTTTAGCAGATGTTTTTCTAGGAGGTATGCTTCATGGTGCATACGCATCAGTGCATTCTCAAAATTAAAGCACCGATGCTTACATTTCACTGAGAGCACCGGGGTAGTCAAAAAACTATTGGGGCATCAATGCTCTTCTAAATAATAATGCATCGGTGCTTTAATAATAACAATGCACCAGTTAAATTTGTTGGTATTATTGATTATGTGTTGTCATTGATGGCAACATGAATCAAACATGGAAAATAGTCAAACATGGATAGTAATCAAACATGGACAGTTAAGAAATAACAAGATATGTTGGATGAGTGGTATCAAAGGATAAACTATAAGTCATGACAATGTTGTCATCGAATGATAATGGTGACATGGAAAAGTGAATGATGATGTGGAAGTCTATGAGCATGCCATGTGTCATCCTAAACTGATGCCACATGTCAAATGGATTTGGACATTTTAGAAGCTGAACTGGTTGATTCATGGTGTCCATGTGTTAGTACAATAGAGTGCCACAAGTATCTATATAACGTTAGCATATGATCCACCATTTTTAGAAGATGCATGATGAGATCTATGGCTATAGTCATCTCGCACAAATCAAATAAAAGATCGTGGTTATTCCGCACACTGATATAGAAAGGAAACTTAATGGTTTGACTAAAGTCTAAGAGGTGGACACAAAGTATTGGTACAATTATGTTAAATGTATTCTTGGGTCCGCTGGGGATCTCGTATGAAAAGAAGGAGTCGATACTTGCTGAAAATATGTGATGGAAAATATGGATGCACAAGTATTATGAAACATAATTGACCTCTATTTGAAGTTCAATGAGTTAGCGGGAGGTTTGTCGGCACTGACAAACTAATGGGATTTTAGGAAGAGACCAATACAATTATGAAGATTTCAATTAAAGTAGTGTCCAAGGAAGTAACTTAGCAAGATAATTCATACTATCTTATCTGAGGAAAAATTATAGAATGATATAATAAAATGAGGAAGAGGAAGATCACCTTGAGGCATAAGTGATTTAGAAGATCTTAATTAAAAAAGATTCCATAGAAGAGACAAAGGAAGATTCACATGTATAAGTGAATTAGAAGACACTTAATATATTCAATTTGAGGAAGAGGTTAAAGAGAGACAATTCATAAGATTGTAATTGAATAAGGCAATGAAGAGATATGCTTTGTTAATGCCGATAAGGTTAATGAAAAGGAAGGAACAAAATAATTCCCCTTAACAAGTTATGATGGTGAGAATGTTAATGGTGGATGTTTGATGAGGAAACATGGATACCATCGAGTCACAAGTCGAGTCGATTCAAACAACAATGAGTTTGAATATCTGGAAATCGAGATGGAAATCGATCCAATGTAGCTCGAAGACAATTCGACCGATTGCAAAACAGGTTGACCGACTGGATTTGAAGACAAGTCGACTGACAAGATGAGTTGAAGATAATTCGACCGACAAGATGAGTCAAAAA
>ML784936.1:514811-565326 GCA_009831015.1 Picea engelmannii
CGAAAGTTGAAAAAATTCTAAAAATATATTTTCTTTTCTCAAAAACCAAGGAAAATAAACACCCAGATTCATGATTTTACCCCTAATTGTTCTACGTTTTTGTCCTTTTTGTCGGAATTCGATGACATAATCTACACAAAATCACAATTGTTCGTTGTTTAAATTCCATTTCTAAATGCAAAAATGGATTCATTGTGTTGAAAAACCCCTGGGGCACTCAGATTACATAGAATTAACCACTCAAATCTGCAGATACAACAATTTATGACCGGATTTCGAGGAAATTTCCCCGAAAAATATCCCTAGAAAGGAGAGAAAACGTAGAACATTTAAACTACGACAATGATATGTATCTATGTAAAAAATTCCAGTGAATCCCAATACCAAGATCATGATAGCAAATGTCTAAAAAGTATATGTGGTCAATGATGCCCAAAATAAAGCCTATCAAAGTGATGTGAAAGTGATACTAATAATATTAAAACAAAACAACATCAAATGACCAAGAAAAACATCAAAAGGGGTTTATAAGTTTATGTAAGATAGGGGAATGTGAAATGAGTAAAACTATGTCTTAGTAAAGTAAATATAATTGCATAAACATTACTCCTAAAAATTGAAAATGTCATCATTAAAAATTGGCATTTTTATGTGTAAATGTACATTGAAATATAGTATTCCACCTAGTGTAATCATGTAATCATACAAGGACTTGTAATCATGTTAGGACTTGTAGCAATCCAACATCAATACTTACATGTAAAAGTCGTTATTTTAGAAATACATAAGTATGCCATGAAAAAAGATCCTCCAAGTAATGATACCTAGCTATTATTCACATGACATGCAAAAAAACATTTCATCTAAGTAACAATGCCTAGCTACTCAATGGAAAGGCTTTTGTTGTGTGGATGTCTAAACATTAAATATAAAGGCAGGAAAAATTTAAAAATAAAGCTAAATTATTGTTTGAGAATACAAGTAGGTTGTTAAATATGTTTATATAGTAAATGTATATTTAAATATAAAGGGAGAAAGTTGTTAAAGATGTTTATATATTAATTATATATCTAAATATAAGGGGAGGAAAGCTTTAAAAAGATTAAGTTAGAGTGTTAATTAAAATCACGTATTTTAAGATCACATATTTGTTATTAAAAATTGTTATATATAAAAAAATTATTATAATTTTTTTTAATATTTATTTTTAAAAATATGATAAAACAAGAAATATAAATATATTACACAATCTTAAATATCATAAAGCAAAGAAACAACTTTGAATGAAAAGTCAATATGAAATTGTAGTATAAAGAATTTTGATGAAAATTTTATCTAAATTGTTAAAGAAAACATAAATTCCTTAACCACCTTGTTAACCATCACCCTGGATTATAGTTATTAAGGGTGATTAACTTTGATGACCATTAAACAATAAAAATTTTAAGTTTAATTACCATATCACCAAAAACTTTCTTTAAATTTGGCATAAGGATAAAGAAGGAAATGGTGACCACTAAGCGACCACAAATTCAACCTTAACTTCCATATTACCATTATCTCTAATCAAATTTGATTAGGGGTTAAAAAAGAACAAAGAACCTTAACTTCTATATTATCATTATCTCTAATCAAACTTGATTAGGGGATAAAAAAGACAAAGGTGAAAAAAAAAAACAATCATTTAAGAGTACATATTCATCACTAAAAATATTAACAAATTATTATATATTTGACTAAACAAAAGTTGCATCTCAACGAAGGAGAGGGGTTGTTTAGTTAAACTTAAAAATATTAATAAATTATTATATATTTGACTAAACAAAAGTTGCATCTCAACGAAGGAGAGGGGTTGTTTAGTTAAACTTAATGGAAATAGAGAAAGTAAAAGTGACTATTCAGATACCACAAATTTGAGCTAAACTACCATATCACTAACATCTTACATTAAACTTTACTAAGCATAAAAGGACAAAAGTAGAAAAATACAATAATAATTTAAAATCACATATTGATGACTTAAGTTCTACCATGTCACTAACATTTTCCATCAAATTTACCGAGAAATAAAGAAGATAAAAGTGGAAAAATATAGTATCTATTTAAAATTACATATCAATAATTAAAGATGTTGACAAATCAATTATGTATTTGAGTAGATAAAATTTGTATCCCAATTAAGAAGAAGGGTTGTTTTGTTGAAATACACAATAAAGAAAAGGGGTTGTTTTGTTAAATTACATGTGACTGAGAAATAAACCATCCTCAATAGTTGTTCCTTTGTTGATTGACTTAGTTACCAAGAAAGAGGAGGTAGTTATCTCGATTGACTTAATTACTAAGAAAGAGGAGGTATCATTTCATTATATTACATATTACTAAGAAATAAATCATTTGGAAGCCATTTTTTCTTGATTGACTTAATTACCATGGTTACAATTTTAAGTGTTATTATTATATGTTTTGTATTTGTTGAATATTTTATTTTTTGACTTAATTATTGTGGTTAGAAATTCAAGTGTCATTATTACATATTTTAGTTATTTTTTCTACGCGTAGTTTAAATGTTTGATTTTTTGGTGTTTTTACGGATATATTTTTCGATCAATTTTGTTTGAAATCCTGCCAAAAATTGTTAGAACTCTGTATTCAAGTGATTGAGTTTGTATAATTCAAGTGTTTCTAAGGTTTTTCAAAATGTTGAATCCATTTATGCATTCAAAAATGCAATTTAAACAATAGAAAAAGGTGATTTTAGGCGGATTCTAGTGAAAAAGTTCAAAAGATCGAATGTTTAGACAAAACCTTTTTTCTATTGATTGACTTAGTTACCATGGTTAGAATTAAGTTTCATTATTATGTTTTATTATAAAAAATTAAATTTAAATAAAAATCTTCCAATTTTATAAATAAAATGTGTGTTTAATAAAAATCTCAAAATTTTATAAATGGAATGTTTGTGATGGCAACGATTAGATTTAAACAAAAGAAATCCCAAAAATTTGGTATTAATGAATAACAAATTTCGGAAATAATATGTTTACTATTGCAATGGTTACATTTAAATAAAAATCCAAATTTTTGGTATTAATGATTGACAAAATCTCTATATTATTACTTCATTTTTTAAATTCTTTTACTTTTACATTTTTTTTGTGACTGGCGGAATCGACAACTCGCGGTTCTTGTACTCGCGTGACAAGGGGTCGATTCCCGTCTGTTATCTCTATAACTTCCAGATGCGTCCACACAACCCACAAGCATGAGACACAGGTAAATCGAGGTGAGAATCAAACTTGAAACCTCCGTTTTACATTTCCTTCCATTTACACGGCACTTGCCAATCGACCTTGAAAAATTTACCCTTACATTACATTATTACTTTTTTACGTTCTTGTATCCTTACATTTTAATAATTAGGTGTCCACTCAAATTTTAGCCTTTACATTTAATGGTTAGGTGTCCACTCAAAGGAAGCCTTTGAGTGCAGTGGTTAAATGTTTTAGTTCATAAGAAATTCATTTTACATGTTAAGGGGTTAAAGTCCGCACTTTTGTGAGAAGTCCCATATCCTCTATTAAAATAGGTTAATTTTGTTTTATTATGAATTAAAAAAAAATTAAATACTATTTTAAAGAACCGTAATGTTTATAATAAATAAACCGTACTTCTGATCACTATCCTAGAAAGCGTCCAAGAACAATCAAGTGCCATTCTAAACAAAATCCAGCAACAATAAACAAAAATATGTTACATCACACTTTTCCCTACTTGGTGGCATGTTGAGGTCGTGGACCACCGACGTTGGAATTGTACACGCAAAATATTTGTCATTGGTGTTTTGTTCGTCAAATATGATCAATCTTTATAATAATAAAAACAAACATATATTAAATACAAATACTCGTTTTACTTGTTAGACTTTTAATACTTTTGTAAAGTATTTGTTCACCTCTTTATGTTTTTGACAACATCAAGGATTCTTCTTGGGTTCTCTTATTACTCTTTCTTGATTTTTGTTGGTATATTTTATTTAGGATTTTGTGGGAGTATTGGGTTATGGATTATTTTCGAGAATCATGGTAATTGTTAGAAAAAAATTTAGGAAATACACAGTTTTGCATAGGCATGAAGAATTCATCAATAGAAGTAGGATGTCTATATTCTCAATATTGACTAAGGTCTATGAAAATGAGTTCTAGTTCATTTATCAAAATATAGTGATTATGGATACCTTCATGTAACAAAAAAGGCAAATTCAAGCCTTGGAAGTAGAATGTTCAATGTTGAGGAATATGGTCTACAATCTTAATAAGGGTTTTTAATTTATTGCTTCTAATTTTAGAATGTCAATGAATTATATCGTAGACAAACTAAAGAAAGAGGAAACAATCCATCAAATGCTTGAAGACATGGACTTGGGCAATCCAAAATCATGACCTACTAATAATAGCCAAGATGAGGTGCACACCAAGCATGCATTTTATTAGTATTGGGTTTTATTATGTTATGTAGAACAATTCTTAGTTTAGGTGTCTTTTTCAGAGTTTATACTAGTATAAATTTTTTGAGATTCTCTATGAAGGATGATATAAACCTTTCTACACCAAACACTTATTCCTTGATGGTTATGTTGATTTTTGTTTTAAGAGATAAAATCTTTTTGTATTATTATGCTGACCAACTTAGCCACAACCTATTTTTAATACAAAATACTATCTTTTTTTGTTAAAAAAAAAGTACCTAGAAACTTCTATGTGATGTTTGGCATCGAAATGATGACACCAATGGGTTTAGTGGTTACCCCTTGCCGAATGGTGGTACACTACCACTTATCATGGCATTAACAAAATGTCAACATATGAAGTTTTCTATGGCCAAAAACCTCCCTAGATGGCTTCATATTTACCAGGCACATCCAAGCTTTCAGAAGTGGATCACACACTTAAGAATGGATTGGCCATTCTTTACAATCTAGTGCTATCTCAAAATAGAATGAAGCAACAAGTGAATCATTGTCGCTCTAAGTGTTCTTTTGAAGCAATGGATTGGGTGTTTCTTCATCTCTAGCCCTATAATCATTCCTCTCTCAAATACAATACGCCACCAAAAGCTAGTGCCAAATTTCTATGGACGTTATCAATTCCTTCTATGCATTAGACAAGTTTCCTATAGATCGACTCTTCCTGCCCACTCCAAGATCAACACAGACTTTCACATGTCTTGTTTGAGGAAGATCATGGTGTTAAATTCTCGAGTTCAAATCAACCATCCCAAATTTGATGAAGAAGGTTTCATTTGATTACAACTAAAGGAAATAGTGGCCACCATAGAGCTCTAAACTACGCTACCACACTATTTGGGAAGTCTTGATATAGTGGAAGGATTTGTAACTTGAAGATGTTGCTCAGGAACCAATAACAATTTTACATTAGTTTCCACACCTCTAGCCTTGAGGACAATGCCATGTTTCAAGAGGTAATGCATGTTAGGTCCTATCCTAACCTCCATATTTGGGGTACTTAGGAGCTAGTCGATTAATGTATGAGGCCATTTCCTTTGAATAATTCCTATTAGGTAGTTAGTGGATAGTTATTCAATGTAAAAAACTTCCTCAATGTAAGAAACTATTTATATAGCTATAAGGTTATATAATGTTTTGTTAAGTATTATGATTGTATTGTATCTTTTCTCACTTAAAGGTTTCCCTCTCAAACAAGATTGTGAACATTGCTCTCTATTTTCAAATTATCAATACAAAGATTATATTCTATAGATTTAATCTCACTATCTCTAAATTATCATATGTATTTGCAAAGTGTTGATAAGGAGGAATCAAAACAATAGTAATTCCCAAATGGAATGTCATCTAAGGGCTACAAAGAATCCCTCAAATTTTACTTGAAAAAAATTGAGTGAACTATGGATTTCATCCCAACATATATTTGTAGATGATTTTTTGTCAACACAAAAAATATTTAAATTCATTACAATCCAAGAGAATTGATATAAAAATGAGTTTGTTGGTGTTGAAAATCCATATATGTACCTAACCTTTAGAAATTGTTAAAAAAATATGTAATAGTGTTTCTAATTCTAGAAGTAATGTGATTTTAGATTACTAAAAAAAGAGTGTACATAATAATGAAAGGAAGTATTATTACAAACATTTATAATTATAAAGATATAAATGGAAAATAGTGTAAATCATTTATACTTATAAAGATATAAATGGAAAATATTATGTAAATCAAATTGTGGTCAAAGTTCTTGTTTCTTAAAGGTAAAAGGTACATATGAGAACCTACTACCTACTTCAGAAGTGAAAGGGGACTTCGACAGGGATGTCCACTCTCCCCATGTCTATTTATTTTGATTATGGAAGCCCTTAGTATTCTACTCTCCAAAAGTCTCACCGAGCACCAAATTACAGGCATTAAGGTATCAAAACTCATAAGGATTGCCCACTTAATGTTTGTCGATGATGTATTATTATTGTCAAAAGCTGATCTAGAAGAATGGCTGATCATTCTTGAGGTGCTCCAGCGCTTTAGCTTGGTTTCAGGTCTATCTATCAACCTTTCAAAGTCCTCAGTCCACTACTGGGGACTTACAGATTCTGAACTCCTACTTCTTAAAGCTTCCATCCCTTTCACTTTTAAAAACCTGAGCGAAGGCTTTGTGTATTTAGGCTTCCAGATGAAACTGGGAAGCACCTCCCCGGGGGACTGGAGCTGGCTTGTGGATATTTAAAAAAAAAAAATCGGCTTCTGGTGCAACAAATGGTTGTCATTGGGAGGGCGACTGATCCTGGTGAAATCAGTTCTCGAAAGCTTGGTTGTTTACTGGATGATGTTGGAGAAGGTCCCCTCAAGGATTCTTACTACCCTTCGTCGGTTAGCTTTCAACTTCCTGTGGTGTGGCCAAGCCGACTCCCATCGCTTTCACCTTTGTAGCTGGGAGACCCTGTCACAACCCCGGAGAGCAGGGGGTTGGGGCCTCAAAAACTTATCCACATTCAATGTGGCTCTCCTGGATAGTAATTTCTGGAGAGCGGTCTCTCACGATAGTATCTGGAATCAAATTATCATCGACAAATATTTGAACTCCAAGCCACTCCTCCATTGGCTAAGAAAGCTGATTTATCAGTTGAAGCGTGCCTCTCCCTTCTGGAAAGGCCTGGTGGCTTCATCACGGGTTATCCTCCATTGGCTCCAATGGAGACCGGGCGAGGGAAAGGAAATTCTTATAGGCAGGGATATGGTCCTTGGGATGGGGGAGATTTCTTTACTCACGCCCGAGCTGAGACTTCATCTACAGTCACAAAGCATTACAACCCTCCTACAGGCCAGAGTTTTGTCGGAAGCGTCCCCATTGTCGGATGTTTGGATGTTAAGCAGCGACCTCTCTCTTAGTGATCCATTGGCCACGGAGTGGACGCATTACACCACGGCTTTAAGAAGTGCTGGGATTTCACTCTCTGTTGATCCCGATGTCTTAGTGTGGGCCGACGGTGATGCCTCTAGAGCCATTACAGCGAAAAACATTTACACATCCTTTCAGAACCAGCTTACCTCTACCGTTGAAGAGCCATGGATCAAACAACTCTGGAATTGGAAAGTGCCCCTTAAACTGAAGCTTTTCTCCTGGCTCGCTGGCAAAGAATGAATCTTTACTTGGGATGCGCTTCGTAGAAGAGGCTGGGAGGGGCCGAGTTACTGCTCACTCTGCAAATCAGCACCCGAGGACCTCAATCACCTATTGATTCATTGCCCTTTCACCTCACAGGTCTGGATCCGAGTGTTAAAGTACTTCTCCCTTCCCTTTGCTTGGTGCGGCTCCTCCATTACAAATTGTTTTTCCTCCTGGTCCTCTCGTAAGTCGGCCCCTCCTAGTCTGGCAGTTCATATCTGTTGGCAAATTTGGCTGGAGAGAAACCGAGTGATTTTTGAGGATGGTCAACCCTCCTTGCCGAGGGTTTTCAATAAGATATTGGTCTCTTTCAGTTGGCACCCGACCTCGGACAGATGCTACCCACTCCGTGACATTGTCTTTGATTGGGATGCAGGACACACCTATGATTTCTTTGATGGTGCAGCACAGGCAGGTGGCTCCCTTTGCGGCGCTGGTGGCACTTTCAAAACTCACCCGACAAGAATCACTTATTGGTTCATCAACTGCGGAGCCGGGACAAATACAAAAGTAGAGCTCATGGGTTTATGGGCCACGCTCTCTCTCGCTGCCTTATGGGGTATAGACCACCTACACATCCAGGGCGACTCGAGGGTTATTATTGACTGGATATCAAAAAAGAGTCAGCTCCACTCCATCCACTTAGAAGGCTGGATGAAAAAAGTGAGAGATCTCACTCTGCGCTTCTCCGACATCAACTTTCTCCACGTCCCCCGCTCCCTCAATTGTGCTGCTGATGCTCTTTCTAAGAGGGCCCTCACTGAAGTGATTGGGAGGCTCTCGGTCTATCACTGCGACCAAGGTATTGAGAGCCCCATCACTTCTATAAATATATTTGAATGATGCAGAATGCTGCCTTTTACAGTACTGTAACTGTCCGGGATCTACTTTGAAGTTTAGTCTTTGGAGGTCTTGATTAGTCTCCTACTTGTTGTTCTAACTGGAGCCACCGATCTTGCCGCATATAGACTTGTTCTGGTCATATTGCTTGTGCAAGATGTCCAATTCGCTGCTATCATATATGTAAATGAATTTATACACTATATAAATTTGAGAAAAAAAATTTGGAAAAAAAAAGGTACATATGAGATGCAAACCTTTAGAAATTCTTTAAAAAAAAAATATGTAATAGTGTTTCTAATTCTATAAGTAATGTGCTTTTAGATTAATAAAAAAAAAGTGTACATAAATATTATTATAAACATTTATAATTATAAAAATATAAATGGAAAATATTGTGTAAATTAATTATGATCAAAGTTCTTGTTTCTAAAAGGTAAAAGGTACATATGAGATGTAAACCTTTATAAAATATTTGAAAGATAATAAACCTTTATAAAATATTTGAAAGATAATAGTTAAATGTGAATGATATTTTTTTATAGTCAATATAATAATTTTATATTATATTATGTAAACCTTTATAAAATAATAATTATATTATATTATGTAAACCTTTATAAAATATTTGAAAAATAATAGTTAAATGTAAATGATACTTTCTATAGTAAATATAATAATTTTAGTATAATATTTTTTTAGATTAATATAAGTTTGTTGATTTCTTTTAAATGTTGAGATTTTATTATGTATTCACTTTTTACAATGTTAGTCTTGAAATTCAATAGCTATATGTCTTATGCATTTGTTATTTTTTATGTTGGGTGAAATAATTGTGTATAGCTGGTAAATTATACATCTATAAACAATGTAATTATTAAATTGGAGTTTAATATTTACACTTTGTTAATGTTCATACTTTTAAATTTATTATTGCATTTTTGTAATCTAATATTTCACTTTACAAATACTAATTTTGCATTTTGGAAACAACAATTTTAACACATCTCTAAAAGTATTTTGGCATAACTAAGTTCAAATTTTATGAAATAAGATTATCTTCCTAAAACTCCACATGTTAGTAGGTCCAATTACGGGACACTTTGAACCATTAAAAAACTCTTAAACAAATAAACTACAATGAATCATTGAGAAATTTGTTCACAAATATTTGTCGGAAAGAAAGTCCATTTAATACTTAACATGATTCAAATGTTTTAAACCACAAAGCACACAAAAAACAATTGGCGTCATAACTTTTATGTTTTCACCCCTAAACGATGACAAAAAAATATAATGATTTTAAATATTTCATTGTACATTATCAACTATAAAGGGAAACAAACAATGTTGAGTCCATTTCAATTATTTTCTATATAAATAGAAACAATGTTGAGTCTATTTCCATTATTAGTTCCTGTCGTAGGCATAGAGGGATTATAGCGATCGATAAATTGTTGATTTCATATCAGTTTGTCCTTTGACCATAAATATTTCCAGATTATCTATTGTTAGAACCAGGGAACTGAAAACATCGATTTTTATATAAAAAAAAGTACCATATTTGTCATGATCTGATTGGACAAGGGATCGGAGGTCTTATTTCCGACTTCGCTATTCCCAATGTTATATATGTTGGCATATCAAAGTATTTGATCGTATATGGTCTTTTTGAATCATATATTTTCTTATGCATTCCTCAAAGGTGGATTAATGCGAACATTAATTTGAATGTTTGGTTTAGCATTTTATGCTAGTTAAATTTATGACAGTGTTTGATATGGTTGCATATCGAAAGTTTGGCCTTCCAATACATTCTTTGGTGTTCGAACTATTGTTACAAATAATATAATATTTTTTTGGGATATGTTAGAGACCTGCCACATTGAATTTTTTTCTTAAATGTTTACAGAGCATTTCTGACAGACTTAAATGTTTACCTAACAGGTTTGGTAGTGTTGATTGGTTACTTAACAGGCTTGTTACAAGACATTTTCTTCATGGCATTGTTGGTTCATTGGTCCATGCTTGTTTTATGCATGGCACTGATTTCTTATTTGCATGTTGTTGTTGTTCTTGCTTTCCTATTTGTGTTGTTGCAGTTTGCACGTTTCCCTGGGGGAGTGGTTGCTTCTTGCTTCTTTCTTCGTTGTATGTTGTTTATTGTTGCTTGATTCAACATTGCAAGGTTCTGGTCCTGCGCCTGCAGGTGGGCCTTATTTTTAGGGTTCTGGTCTTGTGCCTGCACTTGGGTTCTTATTTGTTGCTTGTTCTTGTTTGCCCAGGGTTTGCAATGTTGGGATGTTGCATCTGCAATTTGATCTCTGGTTACATTTTTTTGCAATGGAGTTTGCATAGAATACTATTAAGATAAAATAACAGAGTAAAAAATTACAGGTGATGTAAATTGCATCTCTTATGCGTTGAAGCAGAGTTTGTCGGCCTCAAAGTATATTTCATAGCTGCCAATGCTTTTTCCATGGATTATGTGTTGCTATGGTTTCATAGTTATGAGAGTGCATTTTGTTGTGTGGGAGATATAGTTGTTCTCTCCCTTTTATTTTCCTCTTGTAAATTGTGTTTCTGACTCTATAGTTTCTCGTGTTTCTATGGTCATTTCGACCTACCATCGTTCGGTTGCATACTTAGCCAGTTTTATGGACTCGAGTTCGCGGATAGGTTCTATCGAACTATGTCAGGTCATATTTGGTGTATACATTAGCTTTCCCAAATTAATTTTATTTAAAAGAAGGGCTCCTGGACAGAAGAGAATTCAATTTAAGAAATTATAGGTTTCCTGGACAACATAAGTTAATGATCGCGGGTTCTCGGGGTGGTAGGCTGAAAATTGGGATTATGTTGTTCTGTGCCCTGCAAATAGCACGAAGAGTTCTGCAAGGTCATGTTCGGTGTATACATTAGCATTCCCGAATTAGTTTTCTTTAAAAGAAGGGCTCTTGGACAGAAGAGATTGAAATTTATGAAAATATAGGTTTCCTGGATAGCATAAATTAAACATAGGAAATATGTGATTTTACAAAGTAGATATATAAAGCATGCATGGAGCCCTCATCCCATACTTTGTCAGTTTTTGCATCGTAGGTTCTCGGGGTAGCCGACTGAAAATTGACAATCGTAGAGTTCCGCGATATACAAATTGACAATCGGACTTGCGGACTATTTGAATTTTAAGGGCCTGGTGTCCAAAAAATTTAGCATTCTCAAAATAGTTTAGTTTACATACGTTTTACATATGTTGGTGGACAAAAAAAAAAAATAGTTAGCATTTTTTGGATCGTGGGTTCTCGGGGTGGCGGGCTCTAAATTCGGCTTCTGTTGTTCTGTATCCTAGAAATAACACGCAGAGTTCCGCGATATACAAATTGACAATCGGACTTGCAGACTATTTGAATTTCAAGGGCTCATGTACAAAACAATTAGCATTCTCGAATTATTTTTCTTTACGTATGATTTACATACGCTCGTGGAGAAAAAGACAGAAAAATAGTGGAACCGTCTGTTACATAGGGATCCATCCCTGCTACCTTCACCGCTTCCCAATACACATTAAATATGCTTTCAAAAGTCAGAATCGACCAGGCAGGTTAAAAAATATGGGCTTCAATAACCGGAAAGTTCGAGTACATCTCCCATTAAAATGAATAGGCATGCGAATATTATGGGATCTGGTAATTTCTTTTTGCCTGCATTTTGAATTTGCGAAAATAATTTTTTTTTTTTTTTTTTGCTTGTGCAGTTTTAGTTTTCTTAAAAGCTTCAGCATAGTTCACGAACATGTCACCCATAGAGGCCTTGATGTCATGTCCCTCTGTAATATTGTGCATATCTTAGATGTTAGATTTGAGAATCTGCTCAGATATGGGAATTTTAATACGTGATGCTAGTCACTATTCAACGTACATATTCGAAAAGATTGGCATTAATAAGCGGAAATATCGAAAACATCTGTCATTAAAACGAATCAACACAAAATCTATGGAAGATCATCCAATGTTGCTTTCAAATACTTATTGCCATTTCTATCTATCATCAAAGAGTTGCGCTTTAGGGTGCCTTCGTTCTAATGTTCCTGGTCATGGACATGTAAGACAATTTAGAAATGCGATTTAGGGGCAGATGAAAGAACAGAGACTGGTTTTATGTGACGTGAGCTCTGAGTAAAAAAAATTATGTTATACAATAGAAACTCAGAAAGAATGAAAAAAAAAGAACAAGTATGTTCTAGTTGGTGTTCTTCCTGTGTTCGATTCTTTGGTTGTTTGAAAAGGCTACCTGGAGATTTGTTTGTTGAACTTCTTTGTTTTCTTGCTGGGGATTGTAATGGATTTTGAGGTTGCGTTCAAAACAGTTCTTCGTTTGAGTATATAGATTCTTCCAACAACACTGATTTGGCAAGTGTATCGAATTGTATAGATCCCAGAAGAATTTGTTTTCCTTAGGGGCGGCGCATTTACAATGGCTTGCAAAATGGGTTGTCATGTTCGTAAATGACACAAAATATTGGTCCATTTGCGAATGTAACCAGAGGCGGGTAAAAAAAAATGTATGGGTGGATAAAACGACATATTATCACTACAAAAGTTTCTATTTCAAAGTTTGATGAGCTACATGTGGGTCTAGTAACCGACTTGACAGAAAGACATGTTCTTTGTCCAATTTTGTTCGGTTTCCTTTGGATGTATTTGCAGACTCTGTATATTTGGCATCACCTCCACCACTATGAGGAAAGATATATTATAATGCCATCTGCAACATTTGATACACTTGCCAGACCTGTTCTGGTGCGTTCTGCATCATTTGATGCACTTGCCACACCTTTGCTACCCGAAGAAGTTATGTGTTGTTGTGGGTGGGAATCCCTCCTACAGACTTAGCATTTAAGGGCTCTAATCATGCATGCAGAAAATGACCATTTCAAAGGCTTCTACTCTTTCCTACTCTCCCAACACAAAACCCCACATTCATGCAATACAAAGGTGTAAATGAGATTAACTAACTCTACCTTAAGTCCTTCATTTGATGTCGATTCCTTTGCTTTCACTCACTCTTTGATGGCAAGCCTCCTCCCAAAGCTGACCCACATTCACACATGAACAAACAAAAAGCTGTGAACATGCATTTCATATACTAATTGTTGGGTTAGTTGTGAAAATATCATAAAATAAACATTCAACTCAAACACATGATATGGTGGGATGGGAAAAGTATTCCTTTTTGTATTAATCTTCACAATAGTAAACTTACAATATGTGGTCGGCACTGCTCCTCGAAACTGGTCCTAGGCTCGTCTTCAACTGTCCTCCAACTGCTTTGCTTTATACTTCTCTTTGCATAAGGATGGCTAAAGGTTGGGACAAGGGGAATTCTCAATTGGGTATAGTCTCTTTACTATGATTTTCCTCTTTTCAAATGGGACCCTTACCCCTTCTTTTATAGGCTAGAAGGAGCTAGGTATTTGGTTGAATGACTGGCCATGCATGGCCAAAAGGTTTAGTTAACTTCCCCAAAGTTGTGTGTTCCGTCAACAACTTTCATTTTTTTGTGCTTTTGTAGGTACACGCGGCCTGTAGTGAGATAGCTAGCGTGTACACTCATGCAGTGGTGGAGTAGGGCACATGGACCTTTAAAAAGGGTGTTTTTAAGAAGAGTTGTTCAGTACTAGCTAGGCAAAGAAGGCATATGGGATGGCTTGATGTCAGGTAAGTATGTTTGGTGAAAATTAGAGTTATAATAGATGCCCCCTAATGTGTGAGGTCAGAAGAGCATCTGATGGCCAAAATACATTGCCAATCTTGATCAAGGTACCAAAACGATGAGCCCAGGGACCATAATTCGGGAAGTGCCAGCTACAAAATAACAATTGTCTCGCCAAGGCAGGCATACCCATGCTCGAAATGAAATAAAATCATGGCTACCAATCAAATACACTGTATATCCATGTCATATAACTATATAAAGTGTAGCCGCGAGCAATACACAATGGATCTACATCTCGAAATAAAAAAGATATACATTTATAGTATCCATCTTCTAGAAGCTGATAAGGCCTGATGGTTGGAGATGAGGTTTTCATAGCTTGAGCATAAAATTCAAAATCATCAAAACTTGGGTAGGAGTGTAAGATGAGTGTACGACTTCACTACCCAGAGGTCTTTGACAACTCGTCGGTCATGGACTAGAGGATATTGCTGATTAGGTTGAGGGCTTCATGGATTTTGAACAAAAGACTTGATTGGACCTTCAAGATGGCCAGGCATGAGGGCAAGAGACAAAATGCAGATGGGCCAACTTAGGCTTGGTAAAATATTCCCTTGGACAATAGCACGACAAGTGATGAGACTCAAGCAGCATGATATTTTGACATAAGTTCATGATGCAAGAGGCACCACAAACTCTCCATGTGTTTGGAAGAATAACCAAATGGAGGAGGACATAGCTCTATGTAGCAAGAACATCTTCCGAAGGTCATATTAAATCCCAGGGCTTGACGAGCAAACGAAAGGATGTGCTTTGTTCAAGGGAGACTCATTGTCCTGCCAACAAAAAGAAAAACTTTTCCCTTCCTCTTTTTGGGGTATATTTGATTTTTTTGTCTTTTTCAATAATTTTGGAAAGCTTGAAAAAAAATAAAAATGCTACGTTACAAAGGAGGAACGAGTGTCACAAACACACTAGTTCTAGGTGCAAAGACAAGACTGATGTTCAGAGCAAGGGCATTTGAAAAAATTCCTCTCGGGGCCAAAGGTGTCAAGACGCAAAGGCAAAGTGATACAAGGCTTGCGTATAAGGCATGCTTCAGATGGTTTAGTTGAGAGCAACATGGAGCCGACATTTAGACCAAAGACGCAGGTATGCAAACGCGGTAAACAAAACACACAATGGTAACGTCCTTCGATGTAATTTTAATGAGCCCAAAGAAGGTAAGCTCGGGGGTTTTTCATATTTAAAGAGTCTGAAAAAATGTAAAAGGAGACTCTGCTACAGTACCTTTTTCGAAGATAGTCTAGTCGGTTCGAAAAAGGGGTAAACTAGCACCGAACAAATGTCTATTCAAAACCATTTTAACGAGTGTGATAGAGACAAGATCACTCAGTGATTGTTTCATTTTTAAGGAGTCTGAAAAAACCTTAACTATGGACTCTGTCAGGAATGTTCTTTTGGACTATTTTAAGGAGTGTGAAAGAATAAGGTCACTCGACGATCTTTTCAATTTTAGGGAGTCTGAAAAGAGCTTAACTATGGACTCCATGGGGGTTCCTTTTTCATAAATTTAGTCCCTCAGGCCCGAAAAAGGGTTAAAATTATACCTGAGAGTACTCTTCTAGAGAACCGAGGCTCCTAGAGTATACCTTTGTTTGTACAGTTGACCATCCAGACCAAAAAAGGGGCAAACTATTGTCGGACAGACGTGCCTTCAAATTTCAGTTTAACGAGCATGAAAGACAACCAGATCACTCGACAATCTTATCATGTTTAGAGGGTCTGAAAAGAGCCTAAAAGAAGACCCATTATGTTTTGGGAGTCCCGAGGGTGAGTTCAAGAGTGCTAAGGAATCATGCAAATGAGGCTCAAACTTGTAATCAGAAAAACTAATAAGGACTCTCGAGTCGATAGTCGTTAGTGACATCATGGACACCAAAATGCAACCAGGATCTACCTAGGGCATCCATGTTAAGGTAGGCTCTACCACTAAATTACAATGCTCCTAAAACAACAGTGATGGTTTTGTGTCGCAATTCAGTGGGATCGATCTTATGGCAAGGCAAAAAAGACAACAAGATGCCTGAAGTAGAGGTGGAATCCTATCTTAAATGCAACAAGTTGAAAAATTGACTTTTTACCAAAGGACCTTCAAAATGACCCAAATCTCCAAAAAGTTTCCAAATGCCCAAAGTAACACTTTTCGTGACAATCCAAAGAAAACTCCTGAACCATGCTAAATGATTTTTAGTTTAGAAAAAATGACAAAAGGGTCTAAAAAATGAAAAAAAGAGGCCAAAAAGTCTATATATAGAAGCTGGCAGCTCATTATCACCATTGCTAATTGAGAAATTGACTAAACTCCAAAACTACCCCTTTGTGAAAAGAGTTGATTCCCGGAGCTTCAGTGGACAAAACGACCATCCGCTTGGACCAAGTACTTACTACCCCCTCTTGCATTCTAATTCTTTTGTTATGTATTTAAATTTAGTTTTTGGAGGGGCGTCGACCTTTAAAAGGTTGGCCCTAAGTCCATGTGGGCTATCTTATGACAGCCCGAGTGTACACACAGGAAGAGGAACAACTGCACACGTGTACACACTACTGTCAGCATTACAGCTTGCGTGGACCCTTATTTAATGTAAAAAAAATTAAAAAAAAAAAGAGTTAATCCCTGTGAACTGGGTTTTTGCAGGATGTATGTGCACTGGAGGGAAAGAGAGCATGAGGAAATTAGTGCGTTGGTGGGGGAGGACCCCAATGTTGTTGCTACATTGATGCAATGTGGATTGTTGACATTTTTTCTATGTCCTTTCATGTGAGCACAACCGAGGCTATTGAATTCCTTGATTGATTATTAGCATCTCGATGCAGAGGCCTTTATGCTAGAGGGGCAGTCGCTAGTTCCAACCACATAGGACATATACTTTATGACTGGCCTCTCCAAGAGGGGGGGAACAATCAATTTTCATACTTTTCCTTCTGGGCCTCACAACATATCGGAGTTGATTGGACTCCATTGTGAGGCGGGTATAGACAGAACGAGCTCACAAGTACTGATAAGAAAGATCTCAGACTTATCACCGCAAGTGATAGTGTTGCTCATCGGTCAAATTACTGGGTCTGTGGCTTTGCATCAGGCTTCTCGTGCACAAATGAATTGTGCAGTTCAGTGCTTAAATGCACAAATTTTCGATTGGAGCACCACATTGCTGGATTGTATGAAGAGACAACTAATAGATTGTCGGTTGCGGAATTAGAGGAACTTCAGTTTTGGAACGATTCTTTTGTCTTTCTTCTTTGAAAGAGTGCCCAATTTCATCCCTTAAGAGGTGGTACGAGGGCACGAGGCTTCTCTTCCCACATTATGCAGATGGGTGGTGTTGTTGCCGCGACAGGGGGGGTAAGGACCATTGAGGTCTTTGCTGACAACTTTTTTGCTTGGTTGTTGCGACAGATCCTGGTCATAGAGGATTACCCCTATGCTAGGATTGACTTCTCGAGAGATCCTGAGATACCGGTACCTCCTGGAGAGCAGGGAGGAGAGATGGGTAAGTTGCTTTGGTTTTTTTTTTTTTTTTTTAAACATATGTAATTTTTATGTTGATTTTATATATATCATTTTTTTATACCAGAGTATTTGACAGATATTTGTTTATAATGTGCAGATGTGGGGCCAGTGCGACCAGCGGATTATGTGAGGAACATGCAACGTCCTCGGCCAGAGGTCGCACCCGTTGCCACAGGGGGACCAACAACATAAGGAGAGCTTCCAGTCAGTGAGGCTGAGAGGGTTCTGAGATGAGTAGAGTGAAATTTTACCTCGCTCACTCGCACAGTCCCCATGGAAGAGATTGAGGATCTGCCACCATCTATGCAGCCTCATGTAGTGGGGGCACCACAGACATGGGTCTGACTTTTTCGACATTTGGCAAACGCTGTTGATTATTACAATAGGGCCCACATACCCCGTCCTTAGTTAGGCTGGACTTTTCACGTGTTGAGGGTACTATTTGTATATTTTTTTAGGGCATAAGCCTTGTGACTCATTACTGGTCGTATTTTTGAGGCGCTTGCGCCCACCTATATACTCTGATGTTTTTGATATAATATATGGATTTTTATGTCTTTTTATGTCTTATGGATTATATTTGATTTAAAAATGTATTTACATGTGCATGTGTATGTCTTTCTTATATGTGTGCAAGATGCCAATCTAAAATTTGATTAGCTAGAGTATCTGTGACTTGATTTAATCTCCTAGGAACATGAAAATATGTAATATAATCAAAGCTTCATTCTAAGAGACGTACCCTAAGGAATCATCGGTGTAAAGTAGGATCATGAACATGGTAGACTCTATTTAACTAAGACACAACCAACTGAGCATCTAAATAGACCCGGAGGTGAGAGATACCGAATGAAAAAGCATCACAAAGCAACTCGATAACTACGTTGTATTCGATGACATTGTTTGTGGTGTCGCCTAAACATATACCTCATGAAGATAATAACTAGCCCCGAGGTGTAGAAATTACCCACGCTGCGAAGACAAGCCTCCGAGTGTGCCAGCTAGCGTCATCTGCATATCCAACGAACACCTCTGATTCACTTGACATCTAACATAGTGATAAAATATAACATCAAAAAATGACATGTCCATAAAAACAAAAGAAACCAAAAAGTAAAAGTACAAAGACTATACATATGTTACAAAAAGTTACCTAAGGTGACCTATTTAGGAGTAATACTTCTTGAGGTAGAGCCCATTTCTAGGTTCTGCCAAAGCATTTCCCTCAAAATATACCAGACGATAAGCACACTTTTTTAGAACCTCTTTTACGATGAAAGGTCCGAACCACATGGGTTTGAACTTGCCTACCCCCAAGGAGTCCTTGTCTTGGTCATAGACCAGGACAAGGTCGCCTTCCGAGAAAATCTGAGGATGAACAGACCGATCATACTAGCACTTGACTTTTTGCTTGTGAGCTTTGTTAGCTAAGGCTGCATCACGATGCTACTCATTGAGCTGCTCAGAATATAATAAACGCTCTTCAAGTGGTGAAGTGTCTGGCAATAACTGTATGGCCAATTTTAAATATGGGATCTGGCATTCTATGGGTAAGACTACTTCTAGCTCATAAATGAGTTGAAAAGGTGAGAAACCAGTTGCAGTCTTAACAGAAGTTCGGTAGGCCCATAATGTCGAGTATAACATCAAATGCCAATTTGACTTGGCTGAATTGATCGTTTGTTGTAGGATGGTCTTAAGAGATTTATTAACAACTTCCACCTGACCATTCGCTTGAGGGTAGTAGGGTGACGAGTGTTCTTGCCGCAACCCAAGTTTTGATGTTAAATCGGTCATCATTTGGTTCTGAAAGTGGCTGCCATGGTCAATGACAATCTCTCTCGGGACGTCGAACCTTGCTATAATCTGGTTAAACAAAAAGAGAGCTGCAGTCTCTCCATCATCTTTAAACGTTGGCATAGCTTCGAACCACTTTATAAAGTAGTCGACGACTACAATGATGTAACGATGCCTCCTTGCTGAAGAAGGGTTGCATGTAGTGTAATCAATTGCCCACTTGGTGAAGGGACCAACTGTGATGACAGGAAATATGGGAGCGGGATGTGCCCTCATCTTCCGAGAGAAGATCTGACACGGGTGGCACTTCTTGATTGATGCGATACAATGTTTGATTAGTGTCGGCTAGAAGTAACTGACTCGTAAAATCTTTTGGGTTGTTTCTAACCCAGAAAAATGACCACCACATCCTCCCGTGTGGCAATCGCTAAGGATGATTTCTACTTCTTCATGAGTGAGGCACCGACGAAGGATACAATCTACACCTTGATGATAGAGAGTGTCTTTGAGAATGAGATATTTCTTGGCCTGATGACGTATACGACGACACTCATCATGAGAAGAAGAGGTGGGGCACTTCAAATTCTGGAGATAGACAAGTATATCTCCATACCAAGGGTTTGAATATGCTATAAAAAACATGTCTCTCTGAATAGGCGATTCTTCAGGCATAACATCACCTGACTTGACCGGAAGTTCCGAGATGAGTTCCGTGAAGACCGGTGACTTTTTGGATTTCGCAGAAATGAAATTTAAGTCAAATTCCCGGAGGACAACTATCCATCTATTGATCTTTCCACTGATTACCCGTCGTGTTAACACATATTGAAATGGATTCACGGTGGCAACAATGATGGTCTTGCGAAACAAAACATAATGACAGAACCATTGGACAGCATGGACTGCTGCCAACACAAGTTTTTCGATATGAGAATAATTGAGTTCCAGTCCAACCAGGCCTCAGATCAGGTAATAAATCACATATTTTGAGAGCAACTCATCCTCTTGAACTAAGACCATACTGATGATTGACTCTGCTGTAGCCAAGTATAATAAGAAATCTTTGTTATAATTGGGTGGCCGAAGTAGAGGGGTAGTCGTGAGGGCATGTTTCAACGCTTCAAAGGAGCATTGAGCGGCATTGTCCCAATGAAAAGGAATGTCTTTCTTCAGTAAGTGCATAAAGACCTTTGTGATATCGACATAGTTTGCGATGAAACATTGCAAAAAGTTCTCTTTTCCCTGCAGACTCTGAAGCTGAAGGATTGTACGTGGGGGAGGCAACTGAACTATTGCCTCAACCTTGAGAGGATCGACCATGATCCCTGTTGTTGAAACTATGAAACCTAAGAGACAACCCGACGTCACGCAAAAATTGCATTTTTTGGGATTCAAGTGAATCTGGAAGTAGTGACATCGCTCAAAGATAATTCGAAGGTCTGTGGGATGATCATCTCTCTTACGAGAGCATGATGCTAATTCATCTAAGTAGGCCTCGATGATATGTTTAAGATCATGGAAAGCAAAAGACATGGCCCACTAAAAGGTAGCACCATCATTTTTCAGACCAAACAACATCTTACAATATGCGAATGTACCCCACAGACAAATGAATGGTGTTTTGTGTTGGTCTTTGGGTTTGATTTGTATCTGATTATATCCTGAAAAAACATCCATGAAAGAAAAGGCCTCACAACCTGTGCATTCATCAACTATCTGGTCAATAAATGGTGTGGGAAAATTATCTTTCGGACATGCCTTGTTCAAATCACGGAAGTCTATACAAACGCGGATCGTACCCTATTTTTTGTTAACTGGCATGGGGTTTGACACCCATTAGGTCAAATGAACGGGGTAGATAAAACCTGCCTTGAGAAGTTTCTCCACTTCGACCTTAATAGTTGTTGCTTTCTTAGGATTAACTGGACGGATCTTCTGTCGAACCGGCTTAGCATCAGGATAATTCGTTATTTCGTGTTCAACAATTTTTGGATCGATGCCTGACATTTCCTCGTAAGACCAAGCAAAAACGTTGTGAAATTCCTTAAATAAATCTGTGTAGATTTGGATCTCTTCGGGGGAGAAGTCAGCTCTGACGAAAACATTCTCCACGATGCCAGGGGTTCTGGAGATGTTTATAGGTATAGTTTTGGCGATGGTTTCCATATTACCCTCGGCATAAACAACATGTGTAGCTAAAATATTAATAGGACAAGACCTATCTCCAGTCATAGTCAAGGTGAATTCCCCTGCCTCAATTCTGCTTAAATCTGGGAGGAAATAGGATCTGTGATGGAGATCATCCTAGGGTTTGTCCAGACTAGTCATTGCTTCCATGATTGCTTCTTTTGAGGGCAAGACTAAGTCTAAAGAATCTGTATCAGTGAGGGAACATTGAGCCCAAATAGGCTCTAGATTCAGATCTAACTCTTGTGTGGGAGTTGGATCGGGGTCGGCAAAAGCTTGCTGGACTAAAGAGTACACTACTTTGGCTGTGGATAAGGGCACAAACATACCATGGTGCCCTGTCCCTTCCATCATGGTCGATGGGTGAGGAAGAATCCACAGATCGGTGAAATAAGTCATGTAAAATGACGAAACTTGAAACACCTCAACCTTATGGTGGTCCAATATAAAATTAACCTCGCCTTGAGGAGGTGGGCAATCAAGAGTGCCCATCAAAGGTGGGCACAAACCAACCCCTATGTTGATGATGTCGGGTTGAGGGTTATCAATCATTGGGACCGCGGATGTCCCCAATGAAGGGTCAGGATGAGAGAAATGTTGGGTATGTGTTATATTCTTTGCACGAGTAGTAGTGTCTGAGCACTTGTGTCAGGCGTGCAGGGGGATTGGATGGGGGGTGCAGGGGGGCGGAGCCCCCCGTGCGGGGGTTCGGGGGCAGCGCCCCTGAATTTTTTTTTTCGGGCCGACATATTTCCGAGACTACATGATATTAGGTGGTTTTTTCGGCACATGGTTTTTTGCCGATGGTTTTCTATTTCCGGATAAGGAATTAGGGTTTTGGACTAATCCAGGTCATTGGGTTATGGTTTTGGATGCCGCTGGCTCCTATATGTATATTGTATTGTAAACAATGTAAAATAATGTATGAATATAACATATGCTGGTTTTCCCGGTTTGGGTTTCCAGGTGAAAAATCTCTGTGTAATGTTTGTATTTGCCATTGTATCTTTTCTGTTCTTTTCTAAATATCAGTTTGTAGTAGATATTGTACAAGGTTAGAATTTACAAGAAAGACAATTGATCAATGGTCACAATCCGACCCTCATGTGGAAACAACAAGACCCAGAACACTGTAGTGACTACTGCTTGCATAGCATAGGTCCAACTCCTTCCTAACAAGAGATTGTAGTCGATATATGCATCGACCACTTCAACCTCGACACACACGGTTTTCCCTCCTAACTGCACAGGGAAAGAGGGGATAATTCCACGTGGTCGGAACAAATGACCGTCGAAAGCAGTAAGAAGAGTGGGTGACGAAGACAAAATGGACTAGCCAAATGGCCTTCCAACATGCCAAAGACATTACACATGTTGAGGCTCCCTCATCAACGACTGTGTGGAAATTTTTTTGATTAAAAGTTTTCTTGGTGTAAGCCACTACTATCTGGAACACTACGTAGTAAGGGAGATGAGGTTTTAAGTTGGTTGTATCAAGCATGATCATACCGGGACTACAAGTCTCGAAGGATCCTAAAGAGGCTAACATAAAATTTCTCTAGGAAGGGAAGCTTTGGAGGACTTCCAAAGCAGACATCGCACAAGGGGTTTGAGACAAATCCTCCACCACAGAATAGTTAGGGGTGGCCCTTGCATTTGGGTTGTGAGAAGCTTTCTTAAACACACCTTTTGGGATGCGTGTCATGGTTTCGCCCAACGTCTTCTCGATCTGGAGAGGAAGAGATGGGGTTTCATCTTCTTTACCCTTCTCAGAGGTGCTTGGCTTGTTGTAATCATGTTCTCTAGTCGATATATAGGTATCACCTTTCATCATATACACATTTGCAGATGCAGGATTGTTTGATGACGGAGGGGGTCCTTGGCTGCCCCTTTTTGCGCTTGTAGAGGCTTGAGTTAGATTTTGGCCATGTTGAAAAGGGTTTGTTAACATAGTAGGCTACTACTATGATAAATAAATTTTGGACCTTTGCAAGCCGAGTGCATTGGTGAGTCGGGTGGTCTTCCACACACAGATTACACAGATACCTCGACTCCCTTTTTTCGGTGTTGCTCATGTCAGCATTATTAGTGGGTTTCTTATCCCCCTTACCCTTTTTACGTTGTTTTTTCTTTCCATCAAGCTGTTGGGTGGCCTTCGTATTTGTCGATTACACACTATGTACATCTGACATTTGGGTAGGGGGAGAAGCCAGAACAGTAGTATGGCTAGCCGTTGTATGCTGGATAGACAACTGTTGTAATTGTTTTGTCAGTTGTTCATCGGGCTTTGTTTGTAGTGAACCAACAATACCATCGACATGTGGTCCAGATCGCTATCTGGTTTTATCAAGTATTGATTGTGGCACATCTGGAAATATCTCGTACAGTAGACCAGACTGAGAATAGATTAGCTCAAGTTGTTAAGATCTCATGATTGCATCTTCTTCAGAAAACACTCCCGACGTTGCGACGTCTTTGGATAACCGTGGGACCAAAGACTTAAGGAACCACTCTAGCAGGAATGCTGGTGGGCCTGGTACCTTAATCAAACTTTTCTGGCGTCTCCACTCTCAGATGTGATCAAAGATATGGTCTGTTTTTTTCTGTTCAAAATTGGCCAGCAATTCTGTGCCAACATCGTATCTCACAGGTAATTGGAAATGGTTAAGGAAAACCATTTCCAATTCGCCAAAGGAAGAGTATCTTGAGTGATCGAGCTCAATGTACCATTTCGTAGCACTCCCAATGAGAGTACGTTGAAACAATTGCAACTGTAAAGAGTCGTATTTCAATGAATTAGATGAGCACCAAAGGTGAAAAGTAGTCACATGATCTCCTGGATCTTCGTTAGGCTTGGCTTCGAACTTTGGTATGTTGGAAGGAAACTTCGTCAGCATAGGGGGCCAACGCAGATCGTGACAGATAGGGTCGTTCAACAACCTTGTTAAGTCTGGAAAATGCAAGGTTGCCAAGAAAGGTAGTTTGTGTTGTTGGTGATAACCATGGAAAAAGGGGCCTGGAGTTTGACTTGCATCAGGTTGCCAGGAAAAGTTGGGTTTCTAGTTGGGGTTCTGGTAAAAACTATGGCCATGACTAGTGTACGAATTTTGCGTTTGAGGAGACATCATTGGTTGATTCCTGAAATAGGACATAGATGGTTGGGCGTGCATTACATTCAGAGGACTTTGGGAAGGATTGCCCCATGCCGATCCCATGGACATAGGTACTGCACCTTGCCCGGGGTTCCATTGGTTGTGAAAAGAATTGCCCCAGATCGACATTCCTAACCAGGGAACTGATCCCTACCAATAATTCTAAGGTCTTGATGTGGAAGAAGTTCCTGGGTTTGCCCCCTGTGCAGGAATAGTACCCTACATAGGATTATGTTGTCCATAACTAGGGTTTCCCCTAGTCGGGAAAGCAACTGATGAGAAAGCATTGTGACCAAATGCACCGAACAAAGAAAATGGTGTCGAACCTACTGACATATTATGAGAAGGTGGTCCTTGACTCCCTTCTCCAAATAAACTATGGTGTGTGTTTGTCCCGGCGGATTGCTGGTGGGTACCATCGAGTGAAGGGGATGAAGGAGGTATATGACCTCCCCCGTAAGTGAAAGCGTTGAAGGGGGATGAAGTGCCTCCCATGGGTCCTTGCAGAGGAGCGTTAGAGCTCTCTACCCCCAGACCTAAATTCTATAAAGTGGAGTAGGAGAGTACAAGGATTGTGCCTAAGCTAGGCATCCCATATGAGAATGGAGGGTCTGTCGCACTCTGTGTGAAAGGAGCAGTGGTCTCTACTAAAGACGTGATCGGACCATTGCTCAAGGTAGAGGCAGTCGAGACTATGGTGGCTCGGACTGATGATGGTGGGTTAGGAGGTGGAACACCCCTTATGGTGACAGCGATAGTGGGAATAGAAGAATTCCCAGAAGAAGTGGTAGCATTTGTTTCCATTGCTGCGTGTGATACTATATGGCGCCCGTAAGGATAAATCTGTACAAGGATAGGTGCCAAAATATCATTGGTTGGAGTTTCGGGTGGACCAAGAGCTTCCGCTCCAAGGTCTGAAATAGTTGGTTCCTCTGGATGTTGGTCGGGCACAGTTTCCTATGACCTGGTCACTTCAAAAGACCCTTGTTGGTCTAGCTTTCACCTTAGCGGTGGCGAGGGTGGCTCCAGTGGAGCTAGTGATCCTCCACTTTGTGAGAATATCAAAGAAACACTAGGGCTTTCTATTCATTCAAAGACAACACACACTAGAAAAAGTCCCTACAAGATAAAACAAGCAAATGCTAAACTAGTTGGAAGAACAGTTACAACAACCAACACTAGAGCAACTTACCAGTGCAAGTGCAACTCGAACACGGAAGAACCCTCCGATTATACTCTTCAAAATGTGGCACAATGTATGTCCTAGGTACTGCGGTATACCCCCACAGTCACCTATGTATGTTTCTAAAAAAGATAGGCAACTAGGTTGCCAACGCACGAACAGTCACCAGGCATGTACAATTGACAGTCGGGTAGACCACAATGAGTAGGGTATCAAGCCTGAAACCTGTCAAGGGTATCAAAAGAAAGTGGTCTAGAAGACAATTGAGGACCTTGAATGGATTCAAGACCCACAAAGCTTCGTGGCAAATGCAATCGATAGAATCCTAAGACAAGCCCTCTATATGTGTTCTCCACTACGATTGGTCCAGCTTTAGAGGGGTTATCTCTGCTACCTTTTCGTGCGTGACCTCATGTTTATCCCCTATGTTAGAGGGTGGTCTTGGATAACTTTCATGATACTAGAATTTTAACACTCCCTAGCACAAACTCCTATGTATGTTTTGCAGCCTTGAAGAGTTTCCTCTCCAACCTAAATCAAGGCTCTAGCTTAGACTAATTGATGGACCCTACAAACATAAAGTCTAGTTGATTTTAATTAATTGTCAATTTTTAATGGCTTGTCTTAAGTCAAAGGTTATGAAAGTGAAACTAATGATGTTTGAGAGATGAAAGAAAAGATAAACAAAAAGCTCCAAACAAAATAACTTCTTCTTGACACAATTCTTAATCAACTTTTCAAACTAAATTTTTTTCTAAGATCTTTGAACAACAAACTCAAAATAGGATTTCACTCGACTACGAGCTACTTCTTGTCCTAAGTAAAAAACCAAGAACTTATGAAAACAAAACTTTTCTTGGTTACTAATGCAAATCAACAACTACTTAACCAAATCAAGAAATAAAAGAGTTTTTTTTTTATTTAATGCTCGCAAAGCAAAAAGGAAAAATGTCGACAAGTAAAGACCAAAAGAACTTATGGCCTAAGCACAGATCACAAAGAGTTACTGACAATAACACACAAACTGATGAAAGCAGACTCTCACACTTGTCTAAAAACCCTATGAAATTTTTTTTAACGAAAAAGAAAGTTATTGTTGTGATCAGACCTAATTTGTTGATTTCTATTACAGAGACCAAGAAACCTAAGAGGTATAACTCTTGACAAGGAAAAGGATGACTGCCTCCTCTTAAACAAAAATTTTCTCAACAAGCACATTGTTGACAGATCAACAACCAGCATGTGCACACGAGCCGTGTAAGGTCAGAGCGCGTGTACACACATGCAAACCTTATGCAGGCCGTGTGTACCTCTGCAAATCTTCAAAAAATGAAAATACAAACAATCAAGCACTGGAAAAGACTACTAGTATTGAGAACCAGAATCTCTTGAAGACTTAGAAACTTACTTTGACAGAAAAAGAAAACAATTCAAGGAAAATTTCATAGAACAAAACCAATATGAGGTCAAACCTAAGCTACAAACTACAAAAAATAGAGACTAGAATGAGTTCCAAAAAACCCCTGAGAAGGATCACTTTTGACAGGGGAGAGGATGACTGTCTCTGATCCAGATTATTTTCGACACGAAATGAGAGCAGAGATATAATAAATAAATGCACAGAGATATTGCAGATATTAAATAATATAACATAAATGTATCATAGATGAAACCATAAACATAGATATACAGTAATACACGATTTCTATTAATCAGAGAAATGTATAGAGACTGTAAAAATACAGAGTGAAAGACTCGTTAGAATGGTGGCAGCGTATCTCTGAGAAGAGATGTGACGGCTACTCGCATTCGCAAGAAGATGGTTACAATGAGGCCCTAGAGGCCTTTTTTTACAATAATCGGGAATTCCAAAAGTCCTAGACATCCAAAAACCTAACCCTAGGAGATGAAGCGCCAAAAGTCATGTGGGGCCCGTTTGGGTAAGTTGGTGCATCAAATTCCCGGGGTCGTAACTTTTGCATACGATCTCTTTTTTAGGCGTGTGATAGCTCGTTCGAAAGGTATTATCGAGGAGATTCATTTTGGGGGCTCAATATGCCTTTGTCTATCATTGAGAACCTCGATCTCGAAAAAACTTCATTTAGGCCCTCAAAATGGCCCCGGAAATGAAAACCTGCTAAAAATAGTAAATTGCCAAAATGGCCAGAAAACTATTTTGAGCCATTTGGAAAAGGTGGGTGGCCTCCGATATCCACCTGGATCAGTCTCTCTAATAATTGTTTTTTGAATCTAGCCACGCTACTGTTACTTCATCAACTAGTGTGTCCACACGTGCTATGTGAAGATTGGACGCGTGTACATGCATGCAGGCCTTACACAGGCCGCGTGTGCCTCTGTGACTTCCCGAAAAGAAAATGCATCCAACCAAAGAAAGCATGGAGTACTGGTATGGAAGACCAGAATCCCTTCTAGCTCAAACTTTTGCAGAAACTCTAAAAACAAGTAATGAAACAATTTTTTTAGAAATACCCAAAAAAGGACTCCCAGAAACCCTAGAGGTCCCCAGTATGGTCGCTAATTATGTTGTGGGTGGGAATCCCTCCTATGTACTTAGCATTTAAGGGCTCTAATCATGCATGTAGGAAATGACCATTTCAAAGGCTTCTACTCTTTCCTATTCTCCCAACACAAAACCCCACATTCATGCAATACAAAGGTGTAAATGAGATTTGGTAACTCTACCTTAAGTCCTTCCTTTGATGTCGATCCCTTTGCTTTCACTCTCTCTTTGATTGCAAGACTCCTCCCAAAGTTGACCTGCATTCACACATGAACAAACAAAAAGCTACGAACATGCATTTCATATACTAATTATTGGGTTAGTTGTGACAATATCATAAAATAAAAATTCAATTTGAGCACATGATATGGCGAGGCGGGAAAAGTATTCCTTTTTGTATTAATCTTCACAATAGTAAACTTACAATATGTGGTCGACACTGCTCCTCAAAACTGGTCCTGGGCTCCTCTTCAACTGTCCTCCAACTGCTTTGCTTTATACTTCTCTTTGCACAAGAATGGCTAAAGGTTGGGACAAGGGGAATGCTTAATTGGGTATAGTCTCTTTACTATGATTTTCCTCTTTTCAAATGGGACCCTTACCCCTTCTTTTATAGGCTAGAAGGAGCTAGGTATTTGGTCAAATGATCAGCCATGCATGGCCGAAAGGTTTAGTTAACTTCCCCAAAGTTGTGTGTTCCTTCAACAAATTTCCTTTTTTCGTGCTTTTATAGGTACACGCGGGTTGTAGTGAGGCAGCTAGCATGTACACTCGTGCAATAGTGGAGTAGGGTGCATGGGCCTTTAAAAAGGGTGTTTTTAAGAAGATTTGTTTAGTACTTGCTTGGCAAAGAAGGCATATGAGATGGCTTTATGTCAGGTAAGTATGTTTGGTGCCAACTAGGGTTATAACATGTACCTCAACAGATTTGGATTTTTCATTTGGGTTGAATGTTTCTTCCAATTTACTGTAATAAAGCAAAGAAGTTCAACATACAAATCCTTAGGCAGGCTTTTCAACCAAATAGATGATCGAATATAGGGAGAAACCAATCACTACATACTTGAATTTGTTTCCCCTGCCATAGATGTTGTGACATAAAACGACTCCATCCACTTTGAAATTGGCATGAATTGCATTTGTAAGTTGTCTCGGATGTCAAGGGTCAGGAACATTGGAAGGAAAGCACCTTAAACCCCAACTTTTCAATGGCAAAGGGAAATTAATACTTGACAAAGAATGAAATGTTGAATAAGCAGCCATTGCAAGCAGGCCATATCTGGAAGAGATAAGGTATTCAAAAAACTAGGATAGATGCAGTTGGCAGCATCGATTAAATACAAAACCCAAAATTGACATTCAACTCATTTTTTACGAATAAAGAGTTTGAACATCAAGAAAACTGTCAAGAAGCTTCATCAATGTACATATTTCGGTATTTTCCAATTTCTAGTATTTGTTTTAATTGTATTTTGTACCTTCTTCCCATGTGTCATTAAACATGAATGAGAAGCTTTACTTTCTGCTGCCCATTACTTCAATATAAATAAACACTGTTCTATTCTTTCTTTACATTTTACATTTAAGAATGATTTTTCACAAGTGGCTCAACTGTTGACGAAATGTTCATGTTCAGTATGTTGGATATATTGCAGCTTCTTCTATTTGATAATATCTGTGCATATATACTAATATCAGTACTATTGGAATAAATACAAAAAACTTAGGCAATTATGTTTGGTTTTGCGTTATTAAACAACTATGTTCCATGTTCCGTCATATACATCTTGCTGCCAAAGAACTTTCGTAGTCTGCGATTTATGCTTTAATTACTTAAGTCACACCAAATATTGATTGCATTTAATTTATTTTAGATATTGATGTTTATGGAGAGCCGACGTTTGCTCATGTAATTGCAAGCAATACAAGATGAATAGATGATAAGGAGTTTATCTCGTTGAGACCACAATGCAAATTCATGTTTCTTGTTGCACTATGTACATCTTGCAGTCAAACGTTTCGTGCTTTCAACAAAATTTGCAAACAAAAGAGCATCTTGCAAATTGGGAGATCAATTGCATTTGAAACAGAAACAATCCATTAATATATATTAGTATGAATACTATTCAGATAAATATGATAACTTTCTCCATTGATAGATACTAGTATGAATACTATTGCAATAGATATCAAACCTTTGTTTTGGCCAATACTTAGCCAGTTATCTGGGCACCAGGCCCTGAGTTCGTGGTACCCAACACCTATGTCCCCTGTTTTGTCATATACATATTGCAGACAAAGAACTTCAGTGATCTTCACTTAATGCTTTTACTAGTGAGAACCAAGTAGGGGTTCGAAAACTTTGCGATTAATAAACAAAAAAAAAAAAAATTTCAACTGTCAGATACTGATCTTTTTTCCCCTTTTGATTTTCCTGTCCATTATGGATTTTTGATTTTA
The DNA here is from genome assembly GCA_009831015.1 of Picea engelmannii. Classification (NCBI taxonomy): domain Eukaryota; kingdom Viridiplantae; phylum Streptophyta; class Pinopsida; order Pinales; family Pinaceae; genus Picea; species Picea engelmannii. Next base: position 545,936 of record ML784936.1, read on the forward strand.
TACTTAGTCGTCTTTCTGTGATGGGTAGTTGTAGGGTTTTTGCACTGAAATATCTTCATCTCCATCTGTATCTTCACATGATGAATCTAACCGATAGTTGTACCTTTCCATACCTAGGCAGTTTTATGGCCGCGGTTGCCGGATTGGCACATACGAACTGGCCTTTTTTTCTTCCTGCTCATTATTGCTTTTTGGATATATACTTAGTGCCCTTTCTATGGTATCAGGTTCTAGAGTTAGCAGGCTGACATGTCTTCATCTCCATCTATATCCTCACACGAAGGATTGGATTGACCACTGTTCCTTTCCATAGCCAAATTTATGGCCGACGCTGCAGGGCCGACGCTTGCAAACCCAACTGCTTATCATTCCAGTATGTACATATTGCACAAAACATCCGTGATCTACAATTCCACGGTGGGTTCCTCATATACATTAACTTCATTCAAAGTATCTTTTGTTGCTTTCCATCCCCAACAACTTTGCGTCCTTCCTGATATACATGAACAATGCTCTTACTAGTGACAAGTGGACGGACACAGTGGCACGAAAGATACTTCTATGATCTGCAATTTATGCCTTAACTGGTGAGAACTCAGCAAGGGTTTGAAATCATTTCCATTAATAATCAAAGACTATATGTTCTTCAGCGAGATACTTTTCCCTTGTCTTCTTCCTTTGTGTTATCGATTTCTAGTTATATACTTAGTCGCGTTTCTATGATTGCAGGTTCCAACGTTGGTGTGTTGACATATATTCATCTCCATCTATATCCTCGCATGGTGAATTGGACTGCCCGCCGTTCCTTTTCATACTTAGTGAATTTTATGCTTGCCCTTGCCGAGTTGGCGCAATTCAACTCTGTTGCTTCTTGTTCTATCATATACATCTACCACTCAAAATTTTTGTGATCTACAATTCCACTGTGAACTTCTCCATCCTTGTTCCCTTATTTTCTTCCCGTGTATTATGGGACTATAAAATATGGACATGATATTTTATAGAGCATGTACGGATTCCGCATTTCATACCTAGTGACATTTTGGATTGTGGGTTCTCAGGCAGGTAGGCTCAAAATTGGGCATCCATTGTTCCGTGCCCTACAAATAGCACCCAGAATTCCACGATATACAAATTGACAAGCGGACTAGTGGACTCAACATTTTACTTCTATTGTTTCATGTCCTCCAAAAAACGCTCCCAGTTTCATGATATAGAAATTGACACACATAATGCAGGGTTGGTGGGGTGGAGATTGTCATTGCTTATGGATGTTAATCCTTATGAAGTATCTAACAGTATCTAAAAAAATATTCTGAATACTAAATTAGCTCTTAGTAGTGACAACTGGACACAAAGGTATGAAACAGTTGGGATTTCACTCTCTCCAATATACAAATTGACTACCAGATTCCGACATCGTCCACTCTTCCATGTTACATATTATGCATTCAAATGTTCGAAGCGATACAATTAGAATTTCGGGGCCTCGCATCTTCTGCAGACACCTTCACAGCCTATTTTGGATCCTCCTATTGTCGGATTCACGAAATGTGAAACCCCATCATTGGTGGGTTGACATATCTTTATCTCCATCTATATAATCACACGATGAATCTGATCGACCATTGTTTCTTTCCATACTTGGCCAATTTTATGTTCACGGCTATCGGGTTGGCGCCAATTTCATCTCCATCTATATCCTCACATGGCGAATTGGACCGCCCATTGTTCCTCTTCATACTTAGTGAATGTTATGCCCGCGGTTGCCGGGTTGGCGCAATTGAACTCTGTTCCTTTTTGTTCCGTTATATACATATTCCACTCAAAATTTGTGCAATCCAAACTGTTTCGTACCTCTATGTCCAATTGTCACTACTAAGAGCTAATTTAGTATTCAAAATAATTTTTTAGACACTGTTAGATACTTCATAGGTATTAGCATCCATAAATAATGGCAATCTCCACCCCGCCAACCCTGCATTCCGTGTGTTAATTTCTATATCGCGAAACTGGGAGCGTTGTTTGGAGGACACAAAATAATAGAAGTGAAATGTTTAGTCCGCCAGTCTGCAGGTCCGCTTGTCAATTTGTATATCGCAGAATTTTGGGTGCTATTTGTAGGGGACAGAACAATGGAGGCCCAATTTTGAGCCCGCTCGCCTGAGAACCCGCGATCCTAAATGTCACAATATACAAATTGAATACTAGATTCTGACATCATCCGCTCTTTTGTGTTACAGATTACACATTCAAATGTTTGGAGCGATACAATTAGAACGTCGGGGCCTCGCATTTTCTGCAGACACTTTTGCAACCTGTTTTGGATCCTCCTATTGTTGGGTTCAAAAAATGTGTAACCCCAGCATTGGTGGGTTCACATATCTTTATCTCCATCTATATAATCACACGACGGATCCAACCGACCGTTGTTGCTTTCCATACTTGGCCAAATGTATCTCCACGGTTACCGGGTTGGCGCCAATTTCATCTCCATCTATATCCTCGCATGGAGAATTGGACTGCCCACTGTTCCTTTTCATACTTAGTGAATTTTATGCCCGCGGTTGTTGAGTTGGCGCAATTGAATTTTGTTTCTTTTTGTTTATTTATATACATCTTCCACTCAAACTTTGTCCAATCCTAACTGTTTCGTACCTCTGAGTCCAGTTGTCTTTACTAAGAGCTAATTTAGTATTCAAAATAATTTTTTAGATACTGTTAGATACTTCATATGGACTAGCATCCATAAACAATGGAAATCTCCACCCTGCTAGCCCTACATTATGTCTGTCAATTTCTATATCGTGAAACTTGGAGCGTTGTTTGGAGGACACAGAACAATAGAAGTGCAATGTTGAGTCTGCCAGTCCACAGGTCCACTTGTCAATTTGTATATCATAGAATTTGGGGTGCTATTTGTAGCACATGGAATAATGGAGGCCCAATTTTGAGCTTGCCCACCCGAGAACCCGAGATCCAAAATGTCACTATGTATGGAATGCAGAATCCATACATGCTCTATAAAATATCATGTCCATATTTTATAGTCCCATAATACACGGGAAGAAAATAAAGGAAAAAGGACAAAGAACTTCGCAGTGGAATTGTAGATCACAAAAGTTTTGAGTGGTACATGTAGATGACGGAACAAGAAGAAGAAGAGTTGAATTGCACCAACTCGGAAACCATGAGCATAAAATTCACTAAGTATGAAAAGGAACAGTGGGTGGTCCAATTCACCATGCGAGGATAAAAATGGAGATGAAGATATGTCAACATGCCAACATTGGAACCTGCGATCATAGAAACACGACTAAGTATATAACTAGACCACCGAATACAAATTGACTACTGGATTCCAACATCGTCTGCTCTTTCGTGTTATAGATTATTCATTCAAATGTTCGAAGTGATACAATTAGAACGTCGGGGCCTCGTGTCTTCTGCAGACACCTTAGCAGCCTGTTTTGGATCCTCTTTTTGTCAGGTTCATGAAATGTGCAACCCCAGTTTTGGTGGGTTGACATATATTTATCTCCATCTATATAATCACACGATGAATCTGACTGATCGTTGTTGCTTTCTAGACATTTCCAATTTTATGTTCACGGTTGTCGGGTTGGTCCCAATTTCATCTCCATCTATATCCTCGCATGGCGAATTGGACCACCCATTGTTCCTTTTCATACTTAATGAATTTTATACCCACGGTTGTCGAGTTGGCGCAATTGAACTCTGTTCCTTTTTGTTTCGTTATATACATCTTCCACTCAAAATTTTCGTGATCTACAATTCCACTACTAACTACTTCATCCTTTTTCCCTTTTTTTCTTCCTGTGTATTATGGGACTGTGAAGTATGGACATGATATCTTATAGAGCATGTACAGATTCCACATTCCATACCTAGCGACATTGTCGATCGCGGGTTCTCGTGTGGGCAGGCTCAAAATTGGGCCTCCATTGTTGCGTGTCTTAAAAATAACACCCAGAATTCCGCGATATAGAAATTGACAAGCGGGCCTATGGACTGGTTGACTCAACATTGCACTTCTATTGTTCTGTGTCCTCCAAATAGCGCTTCTAGTTCTGCGATACACAAATTGACACACGGAATGCAGGGCTGGCGAGGTGGAGATTGCCATTGTTTATGGATGCTAACACCTATGAAGTATCTACCAGTATCTAAAAAATTATTTTCAATACTAAATTAGTTCTTAGTAGTGACAACTGGACACAGAGGTACAAAACAAGTGGCATCGCACCCTACGCAATATACAAATTGACTACCGCATTCTGACATCTTCAACTCTTCACTCTACCATGACTCACAAATGTTTCAAATTATCTCTTGCTTCCTTCCATCCCCACTAACTTCCTGTCCTTCCGGATGTCCTACCATACCCTCTTCACTATTACGTGCATTGCACTAAAAAAGTTTCGATACATACAATTTGACCCTCGTTCCCTCACCTTCAATGGTTATACCTTGCAACCCTATTTTGTAGCTGTTTTTTTCCCATGCCTGCGACCTTCATACTTTCTTACTATGCAATTGGAAAACTTTCATGCTAACAGGTGACCATGCAGGAATCGTAAACATTGTCATTAATGGGAGAAACACTCGAGGAGATATCCCATTATTATGCATTAAACCAACATGTGCAGAGTTATTTTGTCCCTTCTGATTGTTCATCTCGAACATGCGTCGTTGTATTGGGATTCTCAATAAATCTATAATGTTTAATCGCTAATTGCAATATCCGCCATGTTCTCATTTTCTATGTATGCAATTACTAGTTTTTAATGTTAACAACACATCATGCAGCAACTGTCCAAATTGTCATTAATCAACGAAAGTCTCTAGGACATCTCCCATTCACATGCTTTAGACCAAAATTTGTGCAAGCTTATATTATCCCTTCCAAATTTTCATTTCATTCATCATCTGGAGCAAACAAATTTTCTTGTAGACTTATGGTAGTAGGTCGACAACATTTTTGTGGAGATACAGTAAATATGTTTGCACACGTGGACCAGAACTTCCAGTGGTCCAGGTCATACTTTTACTATTCATACCATTCCGCCCAGAACGAAGTGATTTGGACCTATGGAATCGCTCATGTAGGCTGCGTCCCTGAGGTTTTTGATAGTAAGGAGGTGGTCTCTTGGTGCATCGAAAAATATATTCCAGGCCAAAGAATTATTCCACTGCGCGACCATTCTCTTGTTTCTTTGTCACCTCAGGTCTTTTGCGAGATGTTAAAATTGTTGAAGCCAAAATTGACGTTCATAGGACAAGACTATGCAGCACACAATGAAGAAATTGAACATAGTCTGCATAGTATTTCAATGGATCTAAGGAAATTAGAAAACGACCTTTACGACATAGAAATCCAGGATGAAATCAACACAGTGCCCATGAAAATCCACATCAAAGAATGGTTCCAATAGAGAATGGATAGCCTCGTCTAGGAAGGGCAACAACCGATCAATAGGACTCCACCGACCATCGATGGCAACAAAAAAAATGCATCGGCTTCATAGTAAGTCTATACTGGCATCTTGTTTTCTTTATCAATCCACTTTAAGTCTATGTTGTCATCTTGTTTTCTATATCAATCCACTTATGACCTCTTTAAATAGAAAACTGTAACCAAAGACTCATAACTTCCAATTTCTTCTTTTTAGGTCTTCCTCTCTACCATCGCACACTTCTTTCGACTTTCCTAATTCTTGTACTTATTTCTTTTTATGGTCCGCAGGAGCCCCAATCCTAGTCTATATGACAAACACATTTAAATTTCCAGAAACATGTAACATACATTATTATTTTTTGATAAATTCCAAAGAAATCTAATTCGACAATGCCTTTATTGTATACTAAATTTTGGGTTTCCAGGAACCTTTCTTGTTTGTTCCAAAGAAAACTAATTCGGATCTGCTACATTTCTTGTGTCATATTGTATGATAATTTTTTTGTCTTTAATGACATTGTTACTATTCTATCGTATGCTAACTTTTTCGGTGTCCAAGAACCTATACTTTGATAGATTTTGATTTCTCTTCTGTCAAGAACCCTTTGCTTTCGAGCAAAGTAGTTCGGGAATGTTAATTTCTTTCTGTTTTCCTCCACGAAACTATGTAACAGATGTTATTACTATTCTATTGTATTCTTAAATGTTGATGTAATTTCTAGAGATATGTAACAAACATTATTTATTTTATAATAAATTTCTATAGTTTGCAAGCCCGCTTGTCAATTTGTATGTCGCAGAACTCTCGGTGCTATTTTTAGGGCATGGAACAACAGAGGCCCATTTTTGAGCTCGCCAGCTCGAGAACCCGCGATCCAAAAACCGCCTAAGTATGGAATCAAGGCTTCCTGCATGCTCTATAAAATGTCTACAAAGAAAACTAATTTGGCAATGTTATATTTTTTTTGTCTAAGAAAAGCCTTAGTTTTAAAGAAAACTAAATGTAACACACATTATTACTATTCTATTATATGATTTTAAATGTTCATGTAATTTCCACAAATATGTAACAGACATTATTAATTTCTGGTAAATTTGTAGAGTCTGCAACTCCGCATCTCATTTTGTATATCGTGGAACTGTCAGTGCTATTTGTAGGGCATGGAACATCAGAGGATCAATTTTGAGCCCACCAGCCCGAGAACTCGCGAATGAGGGCACACGTTTCTATAGTTCGCAAGTCCGCTTGTCAATTTGTATATCACGAAACTCTCGGTGCTATTTCTAGGGCATAGAACAATAGAGGCCCATTTTTTAGCCTACCATCCCGGGAACCTGCAATCCAAAAACTGCCTAAGTATGGAATGAGGCCTCCATGCATGCTCTATAAAACGTGTGTAAAGAAAACTAATTTGGAAATCCTATATTTTTTTTGTCCAAGAAAAGCCTTAGTTTTAAAGCAAATTAAATTTAACATACGTTATTACTATTCTATTATATGCTTTTAAATGTTCATGTAATTTCCACAAATATGTAAGACATTATTAATTTTTGGTAAATTTGTAGAGTCCGCAAATCCGCATCTCATTTTGTATATTGCAAAACTGTCGGTGCTATTTGTAGGGCACAGAACATCAGAGGGCCAATTTTGAGCTCGCCAGCCCGAGAACCCGTGATCCAAAAAATGGTTAAGTATCCAATGAGGGCATAAGTTTCTATAGTTCGTAAGTCCGCTTGTCGATTTGTATGTCGCGGAACTCTCGGTGCTATTTCTAGGGCACAGAACAACAAAGGCCCATTTTTGAGCCCGCTAGCCCGAGAACCCGCAATCCAAAAAATTGCCTAAGTATGGAATGAGCTCTCCATGCATGCTCTATAAAACGTCTGCAAAGAAAACTAATTCAACAACGTTATATTTTTTTTGTCCAAGAAAAGCCTTTGTTTTAAAGAAAACTAAATGTAACACACGTTTTTAGTATTCTATTATATGCTTTTAAATGTTCATGTAATTTCCACAGATATGTAATAGACATTATTAATTTATGATAAATTTTTAGATTCCGTAACTCTGCGTCTCATTTTGTATATCATGGAATTGTCAGTGCTATTTGTATGGAACAGAACATTAGAGGCCCAATTTTGAGCCCGCCAGCCCGAGAACTCGCGATCCAAAAACTAGCTAAGTATCCAATGAGGGCATAAGTTTCTATAGTTCGCAAGTCCGCTTGTCAATTTGTATGTCGTGGAACTCTCGGTGTTACTTCTAAGGCACAGAACAAGAGAGGCCCATTTTTAAGCCCACCAACCTGAGAACCCGCGATCCAAAAACTGCCTAAGTATGGAATGAGGGGTTTGTGCATGCTCTATAAAATGTGTGTAAAGAAAACTAATTCGACAATGCTATTTTTTTTTTCCAAGAAAAGCCTTAGTTTTAAAGAAAACTAAATGTAACACATGTTATTACTATTCTATTATATGCTTTTAAATGTTCATGTAATTTCTATAGATATGTAACAGACATTATTAATTTCTGGTAAATTTGTAGGGTCCGCAACTCCGCATATCATTTTGTATATCGCCGAACTGTCGGTGCTATTTGTAGGGAACGAAACATTAGAAGCCCAAATTTTGAGCTTGCCAGCCCGAAAACCCGCGATCCAAAAAATGGCTAAGTATCCAATGAGGGCTTTGTGCATGCTCTATAAAATCTCGTCCCCATACTTTATAAAAGTTCAAATTTTGTATGTATAAAACTAAATATCTAATTTACTAAAGGTAGATATTTCGTATGTATAATTTATCAATTTCTAATAAATTTCTATAGTCCGCAACTCCGCTTTTCAATTTGGCCCAATTTTGAGCCCGCTAGCCCGACAACCCGCCATCCATTATAAAAGTACATATTTCGTATGTATAAAGCTAAATATCTACTTTATAAAATTACATTTTTGGTATGTATAGTTTATGTTGTCCAGGAACTTATAATTTCATAAATTTCAATTTCTGTTGTGTCTAGGAACCCTTGTTTTAAAGATAACTAATTTGGTAATGCTAATTTTATTGTGTCCAACAACCTTTCAAATGTTGATAATTTTTTATATTTTTCAGGAAGAACTAATTCGGGAATACTATGTTCTGCATGCAAACCACATGCATGCAAACCTCATGTATTTCAACTTTCTAGCCACGTGTCTGTACTAGGTCGCATTTACTCCCATCCCAACCTAGCAGGGACTACGTTGCCATGCAACACTTGTTTTCATTCGTAAGTGTAGTGGGAGAAATCATATATGTATATATTCATAACATGGTATATAATGAAATGTGGATTAATTTAGAGGATGGATGCAGTGATGGCTCAAGTAAAGGAACATGTTAAGTGAAGATTGAAAGTAGTTATTGTTTTTCTTATTACAATGTAATTTTATTACTTTATTTTTTTGGCTATTCATATTTATATAATATTTTCATTTCAATTAATTGTTTTATTTTGAATTGGCATAATTGTTATAATAAATATGACTATCTTTTTTTTTCACATTAAAAAAACAGATACATTGTTATTCTATTAGAATAAAGTGTTCTTTCAATATTACAAAAAAGATCTATATGATCGGAATGACTAAGATTTCCTCAAAATCTTAATATACTGTTTCTGGTCATGGATTTTTCATATATTGTTCTAGACTTGGACTTTTCTATATAATTGCTATTGACAATTGTCAATTGTTGTGAAAAAATATTTACAAAACTTGTTCTATCTTATAATGCATTGAAAGGGTAATTCTCTTCTCTATATTGTCTCCTTATAAAATTTTAAAACTTCCCGAGCTTGAAGAAATTCCTTGTATAATCTCCTCATAATAAAAAGAACCGAGAGGGTTGTCTAGTGCTAGCTTGGATAATTGATCTACCACAGTGTTGAATTCTCTATAGATGTGCATAAAATGTATATCTTCGAAATCCTCCTTTAATCTTTTTATTCAATCTTTCCATCTATGAAGATGCATCAGATTCAGATTAGAACAATCATTAATCCAATTTATAGCGACTTTCAAATCTCCAACTACCATCAATTTTTTTATGAAAAGTATCTATCCCAAGTGAAGAAATAACATTTCATTTCTCATTTCAATTAGTTGTTTTATTTTGAGTGGGCATTATTGTTATAATAAATAATATGGTGGAGGTATTTTATAGTTGTTTTATTTGAGTGAGCATTATTGTTATAATAAATAAATTATATGGTGGATGCATTTTATGTACATAATATTTCTCATTTCAATTAGTTGTTTTATTTTGAGCTAGCACTATTGTTATAATGAATAATATGGTGGAGGCATTTTATGTAAAGTTATTTTGAAAATAATAGGAAAGTCACGATTGTAAGATAAACAAGTTGTTTTGGATTCATGTTTATAACATGATTCATCACCTTTTTTCTTATGTCAACAAAGTGTTACATGTATGAGGTTGATTACTTCCATGTGTATGCATAAAGTCCATTTTGGAGAAAAAATGACCGCCATAACTTGCACATGCAAAGGGATAGAACACATGTGGTGTAAGTTGCACTAGTGACAGAAATGGTGTAATTTATGTAGAGCAATCATGTATGATATAGTGTTTTGATATGGTAATATATTTTCATGTTTTCTCAATGTGTGTATGCACTTGTAATAATTTTAATAATGTTTAGATTTCTATGATGGATATGCAAAAATGATATGTTCCTATGTAAAAAATTCTGATGGAAGCCAATACCAAGATCGTGATAGCAAACTTATAAATAACATATGTGGTCAATGATACCAAGCCTATTAAAGTGATGTGAAAGTATTAAAGTGATGTGAAAGTGGTATTAATAAAATTAAAATAAACAACATCAAATAACCAAGAAAAACACGAAAAAGGGTTTTATGATGATATAAGATAAAAGTAAATGTAAAATGAATAAAACTATATCATCATAAATTAAATATAATTTCATAAAAATTATTCATAATATTAAAAATATCATCTTTAAAATTGATATTTTTATATATAAATATACCTTAGCTATATACTTTCCATCTAGCATGATTATGCTAGGATTTGTAGCAATCCAACATCAATAATTACATGCAAAAGTAGTTATTTCAGAAACACATAAACATTACATGCAAATAGGATTTCCTCTAAGTAATGATACTTGGCCATTATATACTTTCCACCTAGCATAATCATGCTAGGATTTGTACCAATCCAACATCAATAATTACATGCAATGTAGTTATTTCAGAAACACATAAACATTACATGCAAATAGGATTTCCTCTAAGTAATGATATTTGGTCATTCACATGACATGCAAAAAACATTTAAATAAAGAAGAACATTTAAATAAAGAAGTTTGTGTTCTGTAGGTGTCTAGAAATTAAATATAGAGGTAAGAAAGCTTTAAAAAAATAAAGCAAATATGCAAAAAACATTTAAATAAAGAAGTTTGTGTTCTGTAGGTGTCTAGAAATTAAATATAAAGGTAGGAAAGCTTTAAAAAAAATAAAGCAAATTATTGTTTGAGATCATATATAGGTTGTTAAAGATGTATATATATTAATTATATATTTAAATATAAAAGAAGGAATTTATTAAAGATGTTTATATATTAAAATTGTATATTTAAATATAAGGAGAGGAAAATTTTTACAAGATTATAAATTTAACTATTGTTTAAAAAATAAACTATTATTTAAGATCACATATGAGTTATTAAACATGTTTTTATATAAAAAAAAACGTTTTAATATATATTTTTTAAAAATATTATAAAATAAAAATTATAACACAAAATCTTAAAGATGATAAAGCAAATAAACAATTTTGAATGGGAAGTCAATATAAAATTGTAGTATAAAAAAAACATAGAGGAAATTTTTATCTAAATGGATGAAGAAAACATCAATGGCCATATGAACTAGAACATTCATTCAAAACTATGGTTGATGAACGTCGAAAGGCGATGCCAAAGCTTCCTCCCACAACTGGAATGATGAAATGCGCAGACAACTGGAATTTGACGATCCAATATGAAATGCACGGGAAACTGGGAAATGAAACTTGCCCACAGCCAGAAAATGAAAATGAAACACGTGGATAGTTGAGGAAAGTCAGAAATGAAACGCTCAAAAAATGAAACGCACCTACATCTGAGCAAATCCAAACGTGGTAATCCCAAAGGTTAATCATTTAAACGTGGTAATCATATAGTGCTACAGTAATTTCTTAATATGATTACGTAAATGTTAAAAAATAAACAAGTTAACTGATGCTTTCAAAAATACAAGGAAGTTATGAAGAGTAAATCACATTCATTGATTTGGGAGGACGACTAAGAATATGCCAGCATCTTCAATTGTTAGCCATCAAATTAAAATTTTAGATTAAAAGGTGATTAATTGTGCCCATTGTCAATAGGTATACGCCTTTTGACTTAATTATAAAAATTGTAGTATAAAACAAACTAAAATGAAAATTTTATCTAACTTTAATGAAGAAAACATCAATCACCATCAGTATAAATTATATTCAAGGTCATAATATATTAACTTTAATGACCATTAAGAAATTAGAAATTCAAACTTAATTACCATATTACCAATGTCTCTCTTTAAATTTGACATATGTATAAAGAAGGCAATGGTGACCACTAAGGGACCACAAATTCAATTCAAGCTTAACTTTCATATCATCAACATCTCCCATCTAACTTGATTAGGGGATAAAAAGGACAAAAGTGGAAAAATAGGACAATCATATAAGAGTACATATTGATCATTAAAAATATTGATAAATTAATTATATATTTAACTAAATAAAAATTATGTCTCAAGAAAGGGGTTGTTTTGTTAAACTTAATGTAGATAGAGAAAGTAAAAGTGATTATTAATATACTACAAAGATGGAAAAATATTATAACCATTTAAAATTACATATTGATCATTAAAGTTGATTTAAACTACTATATCACCTACTTCTTACAACAAATTTGACTAGGAACAAGGCTGCGTGGTAGCGTAGTCCCTGCCAACGAGGTTAGAAAGCAAATTGTGGAAAATGGGGCTGAATTGTAAATTACTGAAGTGTTCGGTGCAAAATGTATATCATGGAAATGTTGTGTGCAACATGCATATCACGGAGCATGGGGCAAAAGTAAATGACGCTTGGCATGTAGAGCACCATTTATTTTTTGAAGGTATATAACAAACATTTATTTTTTGAAAGTATATAAGAAAGTACAAATTTGTTTACAGTGGAAGAATAAATTTGGAAATTTAAATGCATTTTCTAGATGGACTCATGAAAGATAAAAATATATGAAGACATAAAATTAGAAGGAGATAAGAAATATAAAAATTTAAATGCATTTGTGAACAAGGGGTATAAGTAAATGACGCTTGCAATGTAAAGCACCATTTATTTTCAAATATATAAAAAATTAAAAGTCTGTTACATATAAAAAATTAAATGCATTTTTCATACAGACTGTTGAAAGAGAAGAATGCATGAAAACATAAATGTAAAAGGAGATAAGAAAACATTTTTATTTGAAATATGTCAAAAAATAAAAGTTCGTTACATACTATTGGAAAATTGGAAATATACAAAAAAGTTAAAGTCGGTTACATATAAATCGGAATTTCAATGCGTTTGTCATGTAGACTGGGATTGGGGCTCTCGCTGACCATTAGAGAAATACATACAATAAACGAGATTGTATAAAGAAGATAGAGTGCAATACCTGCAAAAAAAATAAATGGAAAGGTATAAGTGTTTGCCTACATATTTGTATTTAAGAAAGTGGAATAACTGGGTTGATAAACAAAGCAGGATGTGATCAATAGACTTACAATGAGGGTACATATGAGGCCTTTGGCTATTTTTTTGTGGTTGTTGTTTCATTGATGTCGCCGATGACTGCGGTTTCAATGATGTCGTCGATGACTGCTGGAATCCTGGCAACTTCCTGTTGCCTTTTGTCGACGACCAGCTTCAATTGTGTTTCGCGCCATTCTTCAATGTAGCTTCTCATTGGGGCAACGTTGATCTCATTTCAGATTATTATGTTGAAAATATCGTTTTCTAATTCCTGGAAGTCGATAGAAAGATTATAGAGAGCTTGATGAATTTTCTCATTCTGTACTGAATATTTCACTAGCCAATCATGGACGTGAGCTTGATCAAATTGAAGGATGTTGTAAAAATTTTCCAGAGACAAGGGCTTAAACATAACAACCTATTTATCGAAATCTTGCCCGGTTAAGGGCAAGGAGTTTACGATTAATTTGGGGTCTTGGAACTCATTGGTTTTCCCATATAATTCTATATTTGACAACCTTGTGAATAATTTATCTTTCTTCGATATGGCTTGTTCACATGACTAAACAATGAGATGCAGGTTCTTCACTTTTTCTTTCCAACATGCATTCAATTGACCGATCTGGTTTTTGGATGGAAGATCTTGTTCTCTTCTTTTTGTTTCTGTCATATTGTTGACAATGGTGCCAAAAGGAATGACAGTTTATAAGAAAAAAAACTCTTCATCTTTTAACTCGGCCTGCAAATGTTTGAGCAAACTATGTGCCCTGGTTCCAAGGGAAGTGATGGTTTGTGATCTTTTCCACACCTAGGTAACCAGTTCCATTTTTTTTTGGATATTATTCTCCACATATCCTTTACAGGATGCGAACAGGGTGGAGGATGATTTTACATTGGCTCCAAGGGTGGCATACATGGCTATTGCCAAAGGATCGACAAGCAATGGCATAGGAATGAAAGCGTCTTCCAATTCCTTGACCCGGTCCTTCAGTCTGGCATTCTTGGTCTTGATGCCTCCAATGGAATCATGAAGTGTTTCTCCACTCGTAGTGCGAAGTTGACAGATTTGGGATGACCGCGTGTTGGCAAGGTGAACCTCTGAACGAGATTTTTCTTTCTTATTTTTAACATCTTTTTTTTCAATTATCAATTTTTTGGACTGGCTATCAAAAACAACGCTCTGGAACACGAAGGATTTATCTTCATCACAATTTTAGGTAACGGATATGTCCATTGGACGGCTATGGTGGATGGCATCTCCGGGATGATCAAGGAAGTAGATCATGCTATCCAGATCAGTGTCAAGTTCCATGTTCTCAATCTAAATTTCCATCTCTTCTGCTTGCCCCACATTTTTTTTTCTCTTCTTCTCTACTGGAAGCTTGTGAGAACTATCAATTTTAGAGTGAGGAGGGTCGTTATCTCCTCCTCCATTTGAAGCACTGTGAGTTTCTTTGTTGTTGTGGTGGACCATTGGAGCGATGCTCCAGGATGTCGTACCTTTTAGAGTGCTATTTGCCGATTGAGCACTCTTGTCACCGGGTCCTTTCCCCTGTTGCATGTACAATTTAGTGTAGCTTTGCATTGTGTCTATGTTGTCAGCATCAGAGGCAGGACCGTTACTGCCACTATCTCTGTTTTTGGGCAGGTGTTTATTTAAAAAACAATCGTCAAGGCCAAGTGTTTGTAAATGTTGTCGAAAACTATTATAGGGGTCGAACCCTCTTATGATTTCAGCATATCTCAGGTTGGAGATGATAGAATTTGCTGCGAATTCGTCAATTTTGTTGACGTTTTTCAACACGAACTCCCCTACTTTCCAAGGAAGAGGAATGAACTATTTTTTTTTCTTCATTTGCAACAGATGGAACTAGTAGCTATATTTCTGTGCTACTTCTGCAACAAACAATATGTTCGTAATGTGACATGGAAGGAGATCAGGTTGTTCTGTGGAGCCAAAAATTCTTATGACAGTGTAATTATCCAAATGTTTGAGTGTCCCCTTCTTTTCCAAAAAACTGGTTTCCTATTCAGATATGTGGGGAGCATCTTCTCCTAACAACAAAACTTTGAAAATAGACACGAAGCCATTAAAAACCTCATAAAAATAGTGGGAAGCCTTGTGCTTCCACAAGGCCTGGTACGAAAACGTTACTGGGTGAAATTCATAGTTCACATTCTTGGACAGAGACAATTGTGGAAACCAACAGGAATGTGCTATTGAAAAAACTAAATAGGACAACATATAAAAAAAAAATTCCCTTTTGAAGCTTGACAATTGGGAACAGATTTCATGTGAAATTAACCTGCCCCAATAAAAAATGGCTTGTTCGTTGACTGTGAAGTAAAAAATATAAAAGGCCATCCGGGAAACAATTGTTGTGGACTCCTGTCCCATTATTCTTGGAAACATCCAGGAAATTTCGTGAAATGGATTTCTAAACGAACTAACCTAGAAGCTTGTAATATCTTCAGGAACTAGAAGCGAGTTTCCAAAAAATGGGGCAAGAGGTCCAACCCATTATTATGCTTTGCTAGGAACTGCTTGCAATATTCTCCTCTGAACATCAATGTTGGTTCTGACAATCTTAGCATCTGGCAGAAGACCAGAGGTGAATAAGAAACAAAAGAGTGGTCCCGCAGTGGAATAATTCTTTCTTCTGAAATAAATTTATCGGTGCACCAAGAGACCAGGTCCTTATAGTCAAAAACCTTAGGGACATAGCCTGCATGAGCAATATTGGTGGTCCAAATTACTTGGTTCTTTGCGACATAGGTTGAGAAATAAGAATATGCCCTGGACCACTGGAAGTTCTGGTCCTCGCGCCTGAGGATGTTCATTGTATCTCCACAGAACTGTTGTTGAGATGATGCCATAGGTTTATGAGAACGTTGGTTTTCTCCAGATGATGGTTTAAATGGACAATTAGAGCCAATAATGTAAATCTCCGCTAAATCTTGGTTGAATGCTTATGAATGGGAAAGCTCCTCAAGCCTTTTGCTGATTAATGATGAACTGTTAGCAGTAAAGCTTATTTATTGCATATTTAGAAATGTGAAGGTGGCGAGTATGGCGAAGAGCAATTAAGGATTGGAGGTTTCGTGAACGTGCGAAGGCCACGACGTGTGAACGACAATTCATGATTTTTAAATCAACACTTGGAAAGGATGATATAAACCCCCAACAAATCTTGGTTTAATGTGCATCAATAGGATATCTCCTTGATCCTTTCGCTCATCAATGACAATCTATATGGTTCTTGCATGATGACTTGTTAGAATTAAATGCCAGTAATTCCATATTTAGAAACTATATATATATATATATATATATATATATATATATATATATATATATATAAATTTATTTTATTAAACAAGTGCCAAGGTGACAGAGATGGCGGAGAGCAAGGAAAGAATGGCAAGCTTTGAAAAGCAATTGGACAGGATTCAAAAAAGGGTTACGGGGATACTCAGGACAGGCGAGTGTTGCACGGTCAAATTTTATGTATCGAAATTTTTGAGTGCAAAATGTGTAAAATAGAAGAGATGATGATGGGTCACTTCAGTGGCCGGTTTGTATATTTGTTGAATTCCAGTAAAGTGGCTAAGTATGGAATAGGGAAATTGCTAATTGCATGCTTATAAATAAGATCTTATATATAATTGGCAATTGCTAATTGCAAAGGGGCATGGGCATAGGAAATAAAGACTAGGAACTGAATATTTATTCAACCCACAAAACAGACAATCCATCAAAGAAATTCAAAGAAATGGAAAAGTATGGAAAGTGGAAAAACGAGATTCAAAATCGTGTGACAATAGTTCCACAAAAGATGCGAGGACTCGACGGTTAAATTGTATTTCTCGAAATTTTTCAGTGCAAAATGTATACCACAGAAGAGGGCATGATAGGTGGACCATAATATGGAAGAGGGTATGATCTGAGTTCATTTGCAAATTTGTATATCACAGAAGTGAAGGTACTGTTCGCAAGCCATGGAACAACAAAAGTCAAATCTAGAGCCCGCCTACCGGGAATTCGCAGTTCGGTTAAGTTTCTAGGTATGGAATGGGGAAGTGGACGGTTGGTGTTGCGATAAAAGAGGACAAGTGCAAGTGTGAACCCGAAACACCACCCACGTGCGCAACCATACATTTTTGAAAAAATGAATAAGTGAAGAAAAAGATAAAGTTCAGGGAAAAGAGAAACATAACAGAATTGCGAAGTTGGCGGGAACAGAAAACAACGACCAAGAATACGATCTGCGAGTTTACTTGGTTCTTGCTTGTATGCTTCATCTGTCAATTTGTATATCGTCGAACTGCGAGGCATTTTATTAGCCAGCCAGCCCACAAATCCGGCTATCAATTTTTATAGTGAGGAACTGTGGGTGTTGTTTGCAGGACACAGAACTATAGAGGAAATTCTTTTCTCTTTAATATAGATTATGTGGGGAAAATGCGGTATGGCTTGTTTTAGCACTTTTCCATCCATAGAAAAAGGCAATCTTGAGCCTTCCAACCTTGGAGCTCGTCTGTCAATTTGTATATCGCGGAGCTCCAAATGTTGTTTGGATGTCATGGAAAAGTATAAGTGCAATGTTGACCCAGCCAATGCACAAGTTCACCTGTCAATTTGTATATCATAGAACTATGGGTGCTAGTTGTAGGACATAAAACAGTTGAGGGTCAATTTAAATAAAGGGGTAGCACTCATTGGAAACATGTGAATCCGCCAAGCCGTGTGGTAAGGCATTTTCAAAAAAAAAATGATTAAGTAACCAGGAAGAAAAACTACAGGGAATAAAAGAGTGGGAAAATAGAAAGCTGGAAGGCAATTTTCATAAGCGCGAATTGGTTTCAAAGAAGCCCCATTGTTGCAAAACCATCATTTTCTACTAATTGTCAGCAAATGCATTGTTGAAGATTATATTTTATTGCAACCTATGCGTGTAAGTATGTTCTTGATACATTCTTCCATGACTGTAACATAGTAACTTAACTACTAAATTTCATTTTCTACTAATTTCCAACAAATTCTTTGTTGAAGATTAGATTTTATTGGAACGTGTGGGTGTAAGTGTGTTCTTGATACATTCTTCCATGACTAGAGCATATTAACTCAAGTATTAAACTTCTTGCATTATGGGTTTCTAGCATTAAAACTTAATAATTTCATGTCTAGAAACACAAATAACGATTTTTATGCAAGATTGTACATTGGTATTGCTATGTTCTATCTGCATTACGAATAGAATTGAACGTTGGCTTGAAACTGTGTAATCCATTTTTTGTTTGCATAAAAGGCCAGTGGATTGACACAGTACATTGTCATATAATTGTTAGATGTTCCATATTATAAAAAATAACCTAAGTAAACACAATATCCAAGAATTAGAAGAGCACTGAACCATGCCAATGAGAATAGGCGTTAAATCTAGAAAAGAAGCAGCAATGAAGAGTCCAAGGAAATTATTTTTTCATAGAAAATCCATTTAAGAAAATAAGAAAAACACTGAGTATTGTACATCTATCCTTAGAAATTGGACCTAGTTCTTTGGGCCAAAACATTGAACATATCTGTGAAAAACACAGGCATGGGATCCGCAGTATGCAAGATCCTCGCAGTTTTCTCCTTGATGAATCATCTTGTGCTGAAATTGATAGTTTTCATAAGCTTCCCATGAGGAAGAAGAAGAAAAACGTTGCAGGGAAAATGGAATAGCCCTTAGTGTTATAAAAACAGGACCGTGGAGCAATAAAATAAAACAAATGCAAAAACAAAATACAGAAGACACACAATACAAGAGAGACACAGATTTACGTGGTTCACCCAGAGTGGGCTACGTCCACCAGAGAAATTGTCAGGTCCTTCCTTTATTATTATCCAGCAAATGAAGGGATATAAACTACAACAAAACCCGTTGTAACTTCCTCTTCTTTCTCTCACAGTCTCCTCTCTCAGAATACAATATTCACCCTCGTACATAGCCGCAATACATTTCCCTCATAAAAGAGGGTTGCCTTCTAGGGAAAAAAACCCTAACATAAT
>ML784936.1:572057-653214 GCA_009831015.1 Picea engelmannii
TCATAAATTCACTTTTAATACTAAAATGAATAAAGTGGAAAATAATAATGTGAAACCCAAATGTATTTATGAAAATGATATGATGAAGGTTTAATAGGGAGATGAAATGTAAGGAATAGTGAAGGGAAAGGTGGATGAAAATACGACATTTTTGCCCCAACAACTGGTATTGGGGCTCTTACGGACCATTACAAAAATATGTACAAGAAACATGATTGTAGAAAGAAGATAGAGTGCAATACCTGCAAAAAAAATAAATGCAAAGGTATAAGTGTTTGCCTACACAACTGTATTTAAGAAAGTGGAACAAATGGGTTGATAAACAAAATAGGATGTGATCAATAGACTTACAGTGAGGGTACATATGAGGCCTTTCTCTATTTTCTTGCGGCTATCATTTCATTGATGTCACCGATGACTGCAGTTTAATAATGTCGTCGACGGCTGTTGGAATCCTGACAACTGCCTACCGCCTTTTGTGGGCTACCTGCTTCAATTGCATTTCATGCCATTCTTCAATGTAGCTTCTCATTGGAGCGACGTTGATCTCATTTTGGATTTTTATGTTGAAAATATCGTTTTCTAATTCCTAGAATTCGAAAGAAAGATTACAGAGAGCCTTATGAATTTCCTCATTCTATACTGAATATTTGACTAGCCAGTCATGGACGTGAGCTTGATCAAATTGAAGGATGTTGTAAAACTTTTCCAGAGACAAGGACTTAAACATAGCAACCTATTTATCGAACTTTTGCCTGGTTAAGGGCAAGGAGTTTGCGATTAAGTTGGGGTCTTGGAAGTCGTTGGTTTTCCTGGTTAAGTCTATATTTGATAGCCTTGTGAATAATTTATCTTTATTCAATATGGCTTGTTCACATGACTGAACAATGAGATGCAGGTTCTTCACTTTTTATTTCCAACGTGCATTCAATTGACCGATCCGGTTTTTGGATGGAAGATCTTGTTCTCTTCCTTTTGTTTTTGTCATATTGTTGACAATGGTGCCAAAAGGAATGATTGTTTATAAAAATAAATTTTCTTCATCTTTTAACTTAGCCTGCAAATGTTCGAGCAAACTATGTGCCTTGGTTTCAAGGGAAGTGATGGTTTGTGATCTTTTCCACGCCTGGGTAACCAGTTCCATTCTTTTTTTAATATTATTCTCCACATATCCTTTACAGGATGCAATCAGGGTGGACGATGATTTTACGTTGGCTACAGGGGTGGCAGGCATGGATATTGCCAAAGGATCGACAAGCAATGGCATAGGAATGAAAGCGTCTTCCAATTCCTTGACCAGGGATGATTTTAAGGATGGAAATTTATTTTAAAATGTAGAAATGTTGGCGAATATTACTAATCCTTCATATGTCCACTATAAATGTTTGGAGATGTTTTTTTTTAAATATTCAAATTTCTAAGTATTTAATATAGTTTTTATAAAATTTTGGTGATTTTTAAGGTAAAATAATTTTATCCTATAGAATTTGGGCGATTCATTTTTAAAATAGAGAATCTCATTTTTGGAAAAAACATGGAAAATTAGCCCATGAGAGAAATTTAGCCCCTAAAATCATCCCTATCCCTGACCAGAATCTTTAGTCTTACATTCTCAGTCTCGATGACTCCAATGGTATCATGAAGTTCTTCACCGCTCGCGGTGTGAAGTTGATATATTTGGGACGGCCTCATGTTGGCAAGGTGAACCTTTGGACGAGATTTGCCTTTCTTATTTTTAACATTTTTTTTTTCAATTATCAATTTTTTGGATTGGCTATCAGAAAAAGCACTCTGTAACACAAAGGATTCATCTTCGACAAAATTTTCGGTAATGGATATGTCCATTAGACGGCTATGGTGGATGGCATCTCTGGGATGATCAAGGAAGCATATCATGCTATCCAGATCAGTGCCAAGTTCCATGTTCTCAATCTAAATTTCCGTCTCTTCTGCTTGCCCCACATTTTTTTTTCTCTTCTTCTCTACTGGAAGCTTGTGAGAACTATCAATTTTAGAGTGAGGAGGGTCGTTATCTCCTCCTCCATTTGAAGCACTGTGAGTTTCTTTGTTGTTGTGGTGGACCATTGGAGCGATGCTCTAGGATTTCGTACCTTTTAGAGTGCTATTTGCCGATTGAGCACTCTTGTCACCAGGTCCTTTCCCCTGTTGCGTGTACAATTTAGTGCATCTTTTCACTGTGTCTACATCGTCAGCATCAGAGGTAGGACCGTTGCCACCACTGCCTCTGTTTTTGGGTAGGTGTTTGTTTAAAAAACAATCGGTGAGGCCAAGTGTTTGTAAATGTTGTTGAAAAATATTATAGGGCTCTAACCCTCTTATGATTTCATCATATCTCAGATTAGAGATGCTAGAATATGTTGTGAATTCATCAATTTTGTTGACATTTTTCAACATGAACTCCCCTACTTTCCAAGGCAGAGGAATGAACTATTTTTTTTCTTCGTTTGCAACAGATGGAACCAATAGATGTATTGTCGTGCTACTTCTGCAACAAATATTATGTCTATAATGTGACATGGAAGGAGAGCAGGTTGTTCCGTGGAGCCAAAAATTCTTATGACAGTGTAATTGTCCAAATGTTCGAGTGTCCCCTTCTTGTCCAAAAAACTGGTTGCTTGTTCAAATATGCGAGGAGCATCTTCTCCTAACAACAAAACTTTGAAAGTAGGCACGAAGCCATTAAAAAACTCATAAAAACAGTGGGAAGCCTTGTGCTTCCACAAGGCCTGGTACCAGAACGTTACTGGGTGAAATTCGCAGTTGACATTCTTGGACGGATACAGTTCTGGAAACTGATAGGAATGCGCTATTGCAAAAACTAAATAGGAAGACATATAAAATTTATTTTCCCTTTTGAAGCTTGACAATTGGGAACATATTTCATGGGAAATTTACCTGCCCCAATAAAAAATGGATTGTTTGTTGACTGTGAAATACAAAATATAAAGGGCCATCCGAGAAGCAGTTATTGTGGACTCTTGTCCCCTTATTCTTGCAATGGATTTATAAACGAACTAACCTGGAAGCTTGTAATATCTTCAGGAACTAGAAGTGGGTTTTCCAAAAAATGGGGCAAGAGGTCCAACCTGTTATTATGATTTGCTAGGAATTGCTTGCAATATTCTCCTCTGACGTCAATGTTGGCTCCGACAATCTTAGCATCTGGAGGAAGACCTAAGGTGACAAAGAAACATAAGAGAGGTCCCGCAGTGGAATAATTATTTTTTCTGAAATAAATTTATTGGCGCACCAAGAGACCGGGTCCTTACAGTCAAAAACCTCAAGGACACAACCTACATGAGCAATCCCAAAGGTCCAAATTACTTGGTTCTCTGCGGTAGAGGTTGAGAAATAAGAATATGCCTTGGACCACTGGAAGTTCTGGTCCTCACGCCCAAGGATGTTCATAGTATCTCCACAGAACTGCTGTTGAGTTGATGCCATAGGTTTATGAGAACATTGGTTTTCTCTAGATGATGGTTTAAATGAACAATTAGAGTCGATAATGTAACTCTCTGCTAAATCTTGGTTAAATGCTTATGAATGGGAAAGCTCCTTGAGCCTTTTGTTGATTAATGATGAATTGTTAGCAGTAAAGTTTATTTATTGAATATTTAGAAATGCGAAGGTGGCAGGTATGACGAAGAGAAATTAAGGATTAGAGGTTTCGTGAACGCGCGAAGGCCATGACGTACGAACGACAGTTCATGATTTTTAAATCAACACTTGGAAGGGATAATATAACCCCCCCGCAAATCTTGGTTTAATGCGCATCAATAGGAGATCTCCTCAAGCCTTTCACCCATCAATGACAATCTATACGGTTCCTGCATGATGACCTGTTAGAATTAAATGCCTGTAATTCCATATTTAGAAATAATATATATANTTATTTTTTTTCTTTTTTCTTTTATTAGACAAGTGTGAAGGTGACGGAGATGACAGAGAGCAAGGAAAGAATGGAAATCTCTGAAAAGCGGTCGAACGATATTCAAAAAAGGGTTACGGGGATACTCAGGATAGGCGAGTGTTGCACGATCAAATTTTATGTATCAGAATTTTTGAGTGCAAAATGTGTAAAATGGAAGAGATGATGATGGGGCAGTTCAACGACCAGTTTGTATATTTGTGAAATTCCAGCAAAGTTGAAATTTTTGAGTGAAAAATGTGTAAAACGAAAGAGATGATGATGGGGCAGTTTAGCGGCCAATTTGTATATTTGCGGAATTCCGACAAAGTGGCTAAGTATGGAATAGGGAAATTGATAATTGTATGCCTAGAAATAAGATCTTATATATAATTGGCAATTGCTAATTGCAAAGGGGAGTGGGCACAGGAAACAATGAATAGGAACTAAATATTTCTTCAACCCTCCAAACCAACAATCCATCAAAGAAATTCGAAGAAATGGCGAAGTATGGAAAGCAGATAGATGGGATTCAAAATGGGGTGACAATAATTCCACAAAATATGCGAGGACCCGACGGTTAAATTGTATTTCTCAGAAGTTTTTAGTGCAAAATGTATACCACGAAAGAGGGCATGATAGGTGGACTGTAATACAGAAGAGGCTATGATCTGAGTCCGGTTGCAAATTTATATATCGCGGAAGTGACGGTACTATTCACATTACATGGAACAACATAAGTCCAATCTAGAGCTTGCCTACCAGGAATTCATAGTCGGAGAAGTTTCTAGGTATGGAATGGGGAAGCAGTCGGTCGGTGTCACGATAAAAGAGGATGAGTGCAAGTGTGAAGCTGCAACACCACCCACACGCACAGCCATATATTTTCAAAAAACGAATAAGTGACGAAAAAGATAAAGTTCAGGGAAAAGAGAAATGGAACATAATTGCGAAGTTGGCGGGAACAGAAAACAACGACCAAGAATACTATCTACGAGTTTACTTGGTTCTTGCTTGTATGCTTCGTCTGTCAATTTGTATATCTCTATACTGCGAGGCATTTTATTAGCCAAACATCCCACAAGTCCGACTGACAATTTGTATAGTGCAGAATTGTGGGTGTTGTTTGCAGGACCCGAAACTATAGAGGAAATGCTTTTCCCTTTAATATATCTTTTGTGTGGCAAATGTGGTATGGCTCATTTTAGCACTTTTCCATCTGTAAACAAAAGAAATCTTGAGCCCACCATCCCTAGACCCCGTCTATCAATTTGTATATCACAGATCTCTGAATGTTGTTTGGAGGTCACGAAAAAGTAGAAGTGCAATGGTGACCCAGTCAGTGCACAAGTCTGTGTGTCAATTTATATATTGCAGAACTCTGGGTGCTAGTTGTAGGACACAGAACAATAGAGGGTAAATTTAAAGAAAGGGGTAGTGCTCGTTGGAAACGTGTGAATCCACCAAGCTATGCAGCAAGGCATTTTCAGAAAAAAATAATTAAGTAACCAGGAAGAGAAACTACAGGGAATAAAATAGTGGGAAAATAGAAAGGCGGAAGGCAGCTTTCTTAAGCGCGAATTGGTTTCAAAGAAGCCCCATTGTTGCAAAACCATCATTTTCTACTAATTGTCAGCAAATGCATTGTTGAATATTAGATTTTATTGCAACCTGTGCATGTAAGTATGTTCTTGATACATTCTTTCATGACTGTAACATATTAACTTAATTACTAAACTTCATTTTCTATTAATTGGCAGCAAATGCTTTGTTGAAGATTAGATTTTATTGGAACGTGTGGGTGTAAGTGTGTTCTTGATACATTCTTCCATGACTGCAACATATTAGCTCAAGTATTAAACTTCTTGCATTATGGGTTGTTAGGATTAAAACTTTAATAATTGTATGTCTAGAAACAAGAATAACGATTTTGCTGCAAGATTGTACATTGGTATTGCTATGTTTTATCCGCATTACGAATATAATTGAATGTTGGTTTGAAACTGTATAATCCATTTTTTGTTTGCATAAAAGGCTGGTGGATTGACACAGTACATTGTCATATAATTTTTAGATGTTCCATCTTAGAAGAAATAACCTAAGTAAACACAATATCCAAGGAGTATGAGAGCACCGAACCATGCCAATGATAACAGGCGTTAAATCTAGAAAAGAAGAAACAATGAAGAGTCCAAGGCAATTAGTTTTTAATAGAAAATTCATTTAAGAAAATAAGAAAAACATCGAGTATTGTACATCTATCCTTAGAAATTGGACCTAGTTCTTCGGGCCAAAACATTGAACATATTTGTGACAAACGCAGGCACGTGATCCGCTATATGCAAGATCCTCGTAGTTTTCTCCTCGATGAATCATCCTGTGCTGAAATTGATAGTTTTCAAAATCTTCCCATGAGGAAGAAGACGAAAAACGTTGCAGGAAAAATGGAATATCCCTTAACTGAAACCACCTCTGCATAGTTGAAAAAAATTCAGGAGCACAAGTTGCACGTGCAATTTCAGAGGCCCAAATTAGTCCATTATGGGTGGAAGGAGATGACTAGTAGAAAAATGCCTTGCAACAGTGAGAGTTTTGGACCTGATTCCCGAAGATGTTAATTTTATATCTAGAGAATAGGACACTAGTCCCGCAAGTGAATAAATTTTTGACTTTAAATATATCTCTGGGAGCATCAACAGATCATTACTTTACAATGAAACTCTTCCCCCCCAGAATGAACTAATTTGGAACTCTGGAATTCTGATTTTTGTGTTGCAAAGTGGCTATTGCATTTACCATCAATTTCTTTTCTGAAACTCCTTTTGGTGTTGTCAGGACTGCCATCACCAAGCCAGGAAGTTTCGTCCGTTATGGTTGATTTCAATTTGGGAGCAGGAGCGGGAAGAGTCTCTGCATTGCCATCATCCATTTTCATGTCATCGCCCATCAGATCATATTCTTCCGACTCAGAATTCATGACATCATCATCTGTGCCAACCATGAATGCAATTGGGTAGGTTCTCTAAGAAGACAGGGTTGCCTTGGAATTATTTGTCTTGAAATATATCTCTCGGTGTGCCAAATGACCATCTCCTTTTTTATCTTGTGTAGATGGAGATGAGTAGTAAGAATATGCCCTAGAATAGTGGAACCTTTGGCCATTATGCCCCAATGTGTTTAATGTATCTAGACATAACTGCCGCCACAACTTAAGAAGAATTTTTGTTTGCTCGAGACGGTGTTTGAAATCAAAATCGAGGTGGGATAATATAACCCTCCACAAATTATGGTTTAATGTTTATCAATGGAATATCTCCTCAAGCCTTTCGTTGATCAATGACAATCTCCAGGGTTCATGGAGAATGAGTTGTCACCATCACAACTCACTAATTTCATAATTGGAAAAAAGTGCGAAGGTGGTGGTGATGGCAAAGAGAGATTAAGAATTAGAAATTTCTTAAAAGCTCCAACCCACCAGTGCACAAAAAATAGATTGCATCGTGTTTGAAATGGATACTTGGAAAGGATAAGATACTTGTGCACAAATCTTAGTTTAATTCATAGTAATGAAAATTCTTCTCCGGACTTTCGAAAATTAATGACAATCTTAACAATTCCTGTGAGATGAACTACTAGCATTAAAGCTTAATTATTTCATATCTGAAAACAAGTACAAAGGCAACAGTGATGGAAAATTGCAGCGAGGCACCAACCAATCCGTGAAACTGATTCCAAGAAATACCTAAGTATGGAAAGTGGTCGGGTGGGTTACAAAAGAAGAAGGGCAAAAAATATACCCAGGAGACATGAATCGATGATGGTCATATTGCATCTCAGTGACAGATATCGGTCGTCAATTTGTATATCGTAGAATTTCGGTTGTTGTTTGTGCATAGGCAAACAATAGAAGCGCAATGGTGAGAGGGCAATTTGTATCTTGTTGAACCTGGGGTTTTGTATATAAAAGCATGAGACATTTGGAAAAAGGTCCAAGTAAACAAAAAGCGAAAGCATACAAGATGAAGGGGGGTTTGTTTGCAAATCTATAAATCGTGGAAGTCCTGGTGCTAGTTGCAAGGCAACGAAACAATGGAAATGCAATGTTAAACCCGCCTATGTAGGAACCCGCATTTCAAAAAGGAAAAGCAGAGAGAAAAGCTAAACTAGAAATTTTCGAAAAAATGAGTAATACACACTGAATATGTACTGTAAAGTATGAACATGAGATTTTATAGAGCATGTACGAATTCCACATCCCATACTTAGCCACTTTTTGGATTGTGGGTTCTTGAACTGGCGGGCTCTAAATTGGGCATACATTGTTCCGTGGCCTACAAATAGCATTCAAAATTCCACGATATACAAATTGTTCATCGGACCTGCAGGGTGGGTCTCTCTAAATTGCACTCCTTTTGTTTCATTTCATACAAACAGTACTTAGAGTTTTGCAATATAAAAATTGACAGACGGACTCTAGGGTTGGTGGCCTCAAGAATGCGATTGTCTATGGATGCTAATCCCTATTAACTATTGGACATTATCTAAAGACATTCTTTTGAATAATAAATTATTGATATTTAATATTGATATTGTACAATTTAATTAGACAAGGAGGTTTGTACAATATGAAACAAGGAAGTGCTCGGTCGGTCGGGCTGGTGATATAAAAGTAAGTGAAATCTAAATACGTGAATACGCCAACTTCCTTAACAAGAAATTTTTCAAGAAAAGGAGCAATATTAAAATATATTTTTAGAAAGAACGGATATGAGATTTTATAGAGCATGTACTGTTCCTGCATTCCATACTTAAGCCAATATTTGGATCACGGGTACTCAGGCTGGCAGGCTCAAAAATGGGCCTCTATTGTTCTGTTAGCTACAAATAGCATCCAAGAGTTCCACAATATACAAATTGACAAGTGGACTTGTGGGCTCGCTCGCTCAACATTGCATTTCTATTGTTCTGTGTCATTCAAACAACACTCAAACTTCCACCATATACAACTTTACAGATGGACTCCAGGGATGGCGGGCCCAACCTTGCGATTGTTTTTTAGATGCTGATCCCTATGAACTATGTAACACTACCAAAAACATTATTTTCAAAACTAAAGTATTAATATTAAATATTGATATTGTACAATTTAATTACATAAAATTATAAAAGGATGTGAAATATATTATTTCAAAGAAAAACCCACATATTCAGAAACTTGCGTTCCAAAAATTTTGTATAATATGAAACAAGAAAGAGGTCAGTTGAGCTGTTGATATAAAAATGGGTGGAAATTTGAACACGTGTGTCCTTCAAGTTCCGCACCTACAAAATTTCGCAAGAAACGAGTTATACATATCAAGTATGTACTTTTATAAAGTATGGGCATGATATTTTATAGAGCATGTACGTAGCCCTCATTCCATACTTGGTCACTTTTTGGATCATAGGTTCTCAGGCTAGCGGGCTCAAAATTGGGCCTTTGTTGTTCCGTGCCCTACAAGTAGTACCCAGAATTCCGCGACATACAAATTGAGGGTTCTCGATTTGTTGGGCTCAAAGTTGGGCGTCTATTGCTTTGTATCCTACAAATAACATCCAGGGTCTTGCGATATACAAATTGACAGTCGAAGCTATGGACTGGGTCCTTCAACATTGCAATTCTATTGTTTCGTGTCTTCTAAACAACATTCGGAGGAAACGAGTAATACATAGTAAAGATGTACTTTTAAAAACTATGGACATGAGATTTTATAGAGCATGCACGGATCCCTAATTCCATACTTAGCCACTATTTGGATGGCGGATTCTTGGGCTGGTGGGTTCAAATATGGGCCCTTGTTGTTCTGTGCCCTACAAATAACATCCACATTTTCGTGATATACAAATTCACAAGCGGACTTGCCAGCTATTTGAATTTTAAGGTCCTCGTGTTCATGTCATAGCACAATTGCACTTGGGCCAATTTATATTCATTTATTACAATATAAAATGGAGAAGCAGTCAGTCAGGCTGGTGATTTAAAAGTAAGTGAAATATGAATTTGTGAATCCACCAACTGCTGCACCTAGAAGTTTTCCGAAAAATGAGTAATACATACTAAGTATGTACTCTTATAAACTATGGACATGAGAGTTTTATAGAGCATGTACAGATCTGCCATTCCATACTTAGCCACTTTTTGGCCCGTGGGTTCTCAGGCTAGCGAGATGGAAATTGGGCCTCTATTGTTCTACGCTCTACACAAAGCACCCACAATTCCGCGATATACAAATTGACAAGTGGACCTGTGGGTTGGATGGATCAACATTGCACTTCCACTGTTCTATGTCCTCCAAATAGCACTCAGAGTTCCGCGATATACAAATTGACAGATGGACTCGAGGACTGGCAGGTTCAAGTTTTCCATTATTTACGGATGGTAATCCCTATCAACTGTCTAACATATCTAAAAACATTATTTTCAATACTAAATTATTAATATTAAATATTGATATTGCAGAATTTAATTAGATAAGAAAGTTTGTACAATTTGGTCAGGTGAGTGATATAAAAGTTTTTCAACAAACGAGCAATACATAGTAAACATGTACTTTTATAAATTATGGACATGAGATTTTATACAACATGTGTGGATCCCTCATTCCATACTTAGGCACTTTTTGGATCGCGGGTTCTCGGCCTGGCGGGCTCAAAATTGAGCCTCTATTGTTCCATGTCCTACAAATAGCACCCAGACTTCCACGATATACAAATTAATAGGCGGACTTGTGGTATGGTTGGCTCAACATTGCACTTCTATTTTCCCGTGTTCTCCAAACAAGACTCGGAGTTCCAGGACATACAAATCTACAGGACCCCACGACTAGCGGATTCAATATTGCAATTGTTCATGGATGGTTATCCTATCTAAATTTATCTAAAAAAATTATTTTCAAATACTAAATTATTAATATTAAATATTGATATTGTACAATTGAATTACATTAAATTATTAAAGGAAGTTAAATCACTTATTTTTTAAAAAATGAAGGAAAGAAAAGAAAGTTTTTTTAAAATTCTATCACCACAAGCGTAACAAGGACCAATTTGAATTTTAAGGGCCTCTTGTTCATATGATAGCACAATTGCACTCCGCACAGTATATATTCGTTCATTTCAAATTATTCCAGGACATTAATTTTACCGAGTTCATCGATTAAGCAACAATGCCAAAACAATGACCAATTTGAATTTTAAGGGACTTTTCTTGATATGATAGCACAATTGCACTTCACATAGTATATATTTTTTGATTTCAAATAATTTCAGGACAATAATTTTACCAAGTTCATCGATCAACGTAATCTGCTAAAACAAGCCACATACTACATTTGTGTCACAACACCATAGAAATTTTCAGTCGGATCTGCGGGCCAACTAGCCAAAAAAATCAATTATATTGTTCTGTGACCTCCAAACAACAGTTGGAGTTCCGCGGTATACAAATTGAGAGATGAAGCACACAACCAAGAACCAACCAAACTTAAAACAGGGTGCAAGCAAGTTCTTAGAAGGTTCCATAGAACAGGACCCATCGACCTTTTCACCAAACAATTTGATATACAAAGAAAAGATGTCGCCGCATTCATTTTCTCTTGCATATGGTATATTTTCCCAGTAGAAAATAACCAGGGCCATGGGATATATGGGGTTTGCTGCCATGCTTCCCATTTTTTGGACCAAACAATCTTATGCGCGTGCAATCCCAACTAGCCAAGTCTGACGAACATTCATATCGATGTTCAAGAAATATTGCAGAGACACATGAGGTAGTTTCGTTTCCTACCAAAGTTTGATATATACATTTTTTTCCCCTTCTTCAGCTGATATGAAAAATTGCATTGTTCTCATTTAAGGTGAATTTGTTGTGTATCCTAAGCTCCTGCAACATGTAGACATTGCTTTCCTTTTATTGTAGATACGTTTCATACAACAACTCTGCCAACTTAGGAAACACATTTTGTAACGAAGGCTGCCTAATCGTACAATGCACGGTTGTGTTGCCCATGGTTTAGATGACACCATTGATGCAATGTCCATATATATGGACATTTTTCACCGCATCGCAGAAAATCAATCATATCATCACTTATCAAAGTGGAGGCAGAAACAGGAGAGTTGCATTTTGCACATACAGGTTCAAAGGGGGTCAAGTACACATTGGCTACAATTAAAACACCTTCAACCTGGGAACGTGAGCATAGGAATTAATACATTGAACAATATAATACACAACTGCACCCCCCCCACCTCCTCCCCTTAAAAAAATAAAAAAAAAATTAAACAAGCCACATAAATTCATTGAAGGCTATTTCTATAAGCAAAGTGAGGATGATTTTGTGGGTGTATACGCACAATAGTTGTAGAGCTAGCTAGATTCTTCAGATCCTCTACTATATTTGCTCACAACTCTATTACAAACGTTGCCTGGGTTGTTCGAAAGATCCTTTTCTTAACATCCCTTTTCTTTGTTATAATTTTGAACAACATAAGTGGAATCTTCCTTTTATGCAATTGTTGTTCGATTGACGAAAACAAATTTGAATATGTATCGAAAAATGGTAGCTGCAACATGGAACAGTGCAATATTTGTGTAACTTACCCAAGATACATGCACATGCGAAAGTAAAGGACAAAACTGAATATGAAAAGCGGTAAAATTTGCTTGTCGTTGTTCGACTCTCCATCCTTTATATGGAGAATCTGTTGCGAGCCAAGTTTTCTCGCCAATGTGATAGTTGTGTCAATTGTTCCGATTGGGTAAATATCAGTGCTATGTGCAAGCTTGCTGATAGGCGAGTCTAGGAGGAAACGATATTCTGAACAAACAATGAAATTTTTTTCCACAATGCTTGTTTCATTGAGAGAAATAATTCGATCACAATCACCATTGTCATATACTATTTTGGGCAATATATTAAAATTTGTAATGGATATCCCATTACCCAGCAATATCTTTTCTGCATGTTTCTGGATAAGTTGTGGAGAAACAATTAGTGTCACGGTCATCATGGCCTCCTTGTTTGTCATGTCAGCATGCATAATGGATCTACTTTTTTTTTCCTTGTCCAAGTAGGTGCTATAGACGACCATTATGTCCCCGATGAACACTTTTCCAGTTCGAAGGCTGTTCAAGCCCTCTATTGATAGTACTTTGGATGTTACAACTATAGACCTGGTGATCATTTTTTAACAGGAAAACTAAAGTGAATGGTAGTGTGCATTTTTTTTTTTTTTTTTCTGTATTCTTCTTTCACTGGCATAAATCTACAAGTAGACACATAGCTTTGATGAACTATGGAGCCAGAGTTTTGGAACCACACCTCTTATTCTGCGGAACAACCAGCACATTTGTTGTCTCACTTGTACTTATTGATACTTCTTGCGAGCTGCAAACCATGTATTGCAGATGACATCAACATATCCAGCATGCCATAGATGAATATATACCCAAGGATATTTGTTTAGTAAACATAGTAAGAGTAAAGCGTATGCATATTTACCTTTGGCCTTGTCGGTCTATTGATCTCTGGGATGACTCACTGCTCATGCCCATGTCACTAGTCCAACTTTTTCTGATGCAAGCATGTGCAGATGAACATCAGGACTAAACAAGAATATGCATTGTATATTGTCCATTGCAAGGACCAAATAACTGTAAAATTGTATGTATCTGATTTTTTTAACTGGAAAAATGTTTGACAATAAATAGGGCGTGAGGGCAGGGCACCATGGCCAATCTATATATCACGGACCCCCATAAGCCAAGGGAGCAATCTTCAACCTCCCAGTCTGGCACCCGCAATTGAGAAAGTAGGTAACTATGGAATCAGGAAGAAGAGCGACCACAGATGTGAAACTGTTAGTCTGCCAACAGGCGCACCAAGGCATTTTCGGAAATCACACTAAGCAGATGAATTAGAAAACAAAAGGGATAATAGAAAATGGAAAAAGTAGAAATAGGGAGGGTGGAAAGCCCATTGCTGCCAAGCCATCATTTTCAAGTCTAATATTATATGCCCCAACCCGGTTTGTATATTTAATTGACCAACACACTTGGTATACCTTTTAGAAGATTGTACCACAAAACCCTTTGTTGTTGCACAAAACAATTCATCTCCCTATCCAAGAAACCTGTTCTTTCCAAGGAAGCAACGCCGAATGTGCAATGGACATGAAGGAAAGTTAGTATGAAGACAAACATCTAAAAGAAAGAGAAACATGTCTATTTACCCGCCAAAGAGCCCATCACCATCACCAGCTATTCTGTCTGTTTAAATGTACCAATCCAGGGAAAAGACAATGGACATGAAGTAGGTTAGTATGCAGGAAAGCATGTAATGCAGATAACTTACCATGTAGGAAGGCACGCAACATGTACATATAATAAACTAGGTAAACACATATACAGACCATAAATGAAATACAAAACAACACAATATGAAATAACAATACAAGCATGCACCTTTCTATATCCTCTTCAATCGATGCAGTCAAGACTCCCTCGTTTTCTTCAGCTATTCTATTTGTTTGAATGTGGGAATGCACAAAATACAATGAACATGAATAGAAGCTGGTAAATATGTACATAGAGTAAAATAGACTCAACGAATAGTCTAGAATATAAGAAGAAACATGAACCTTTGCGCTTCTCCATCCATGGCTGTAAACGTGTAATTTTTTTTCCCTTTCCAAAAGATATTACAAGCCACAAAATATCACACAATTGCATGGCCTTATCTAAACAATTTCTGGTTTTTCATGGAAAATTATTCAGATATGTTTCCACCGATGGAAATACATGTTCTTTATACTCTACATAGACTATTGTTCCCACGATACAAGTTTTTGGTTTTCCGTGGAAAACTACCCAGACATGCTTCCAAACATCCAAATATAATCTTGCATAATCTTTGTTGTACATATCATACCTCAAGCACAACACAAATTGTATCATGCACACACCAGTCTTTGTAGAGGAGAAAGAACATGTAATGTCATATCGGCACATCTAACCATACATGGTCTATAAATGTAGCATGCATATGCTTTATTCTAACAAAAAAACAACGGATATTGCACTTTCACATGTAATCCTCGAACAAATTTACATGCAACTATTTTCTTTCATGGAAGCACTGAAGCACCAATAAAATCTCATAGAATAATAGATATCGACCTTGGAAGAGAGGGAAAATAACACAACTACATGTCGACTCCTGGGTGCAGGGGCCGAACATCGTAAAGCCCCCTCCAAAAAAATAATAATCCAAAAAAAAAGAAAAAAGAAAAGCTCCATCCACCGCTGCTAGACCCTGACCCTGCAAGGCCAAATCAAACAGAAGAAAACAACAAGCACCAGACAATGAGAAAGCACAAACAGGTCGAACTGCACCCCCATGGGCTCAAAGCGTAAACTCGATCCAAACAAACAGAACCAACAACCCACGAACCAACGAACCAGCAAGAACCATCGAGCCAACAAACAACATATGTATCTCCAATGATTACGAAACTGCAGCCCAAGCACAAAAGGAACCAGAAACATATGAGGACCATGCCACTACAAATAAGAAAACATTCTTACTTGCAGACTGCAAACACTGAACAACAAACAAGGAATACAAAATGAAACTATGGCATCGAAACTTACTCTAAAACACTGAAATGAAGAAGTGCAGGTCGATTCAAGAATGAAACAATAATAAGTAGCAACCGAGAAACCAGCTGATGTAGACCCCCTACCTTCGAACGGTATACAACCTCCCAGTCTCTAGATCGCTCTATTTCCTGAGCCAAAATGGTTCTTCGGGCTCCTCCTGGAACCCTTTGAATGAATTTACAGGCCCCTCTCTCTAGTTTTCCTATGCAACCAAGCACTAGGCTCACGCTCCCTCCACTCCTCGTGGCTGTAAACATGACCACGAGTTTATCCCACAAGGTGCATCACGT
This sequence comes from Picea engelmannii, assembly GCA_009831015.1. NCBI lineage: Eukaryota > Viridiplantae > Streptophyta > Pinopsida > Pinales > Pinaceae > Picea > Picea engelmannii. Next base: position 587,977 of record ML784936.1, read on the forward strand.
TTCGCGATACCGAGGATACCAATACCACATGCCTTGTTCCTCTGAATCCCGAAACCCTGAAAAGGCCGACGGAGGTTAACTCCTCCCCCTTTCCAAATTCACGTGACCACACACCGATGACCACAAGCTTCACCACAAGCGCATCTAGTTCCTCTAAGTCCCAATCACTGAAATCGCGATGACGCGAGATCCACGACCCAGATCTCCCCTTGGCTAATGGCTACGATTATTTTGGCTTTTTGTGTTTCGCGACTTTGCACCCTACGAAGTCTATTCGCTCCTCCTCCCGGTTGTCAATATGTTGAAAAACTCCCCATCGCAGATCGATGAATCTAAGCCTCTGAATATTCGATGGTCTGGATCCTTTCGGGATTCTATGGGTCAAGAGTCCCGACTCTTTCCCTTTGTATCCCCCGTCGCTGAAATCGTGAAAAGGAACCAACGACCCAGATCTATTGGGGTCAAATGGGTTTTATTCCTCCTGGGGTTCAAGCGTTGAAAGGTCTCTCCACTAACATGTTCGGAAGTCCTCTCGATCCAACAGCTCACGGGATTTCACGTCCCTCCCCAAAATATCTCCACCATCCGTTCAGGTCCTCGTGGGTCTTTCCTCCTGGGCATACACAATGTTCAAATTTGTGTGCCTTCCTCACATCAGACAACCATTGACTCTCATCGCGATCTGACGATCAACAGTGCTTCTCCTCCTGATCTTTTTAATCTTTAAGACTTAGAATAATTTTCTAAGTCCCCGAAGGTTTCGACCTTCACTCCTCTTGGGGAATGGGTTCTGAGATCTTCAATAACACTTCCTGAAGTGTTATTCCTCCTGAGCTTCACCTGGTGCAAACTTTGATTTCTTGCACACTCCTTGCATATAGGGGATCTCGATAACTCAGACCCAAGGGATTTCTCACAGAGAAATTCCTCCCGACCTCCTGGCGTTCTCTTCTTGCTCGATGCACACCTTGCAGAGCTTCAATGAAGAGAAACAATTGAAACTAGAAACTAACAGTCATAGTTCCCTCCTCTCCTACAGAGGTTCATTCACTTGCTCCCAAACACAAAAATAACAGAGATTTCAAACATAGTTCACGCACCACGAATTTAGATAAGTTTTTCCTCCGTTATATTCACGAGTGCCAAAATGGATACCAAGCATATTCTGATTACAAAAAAATGGATTTGAAAGCTTGAGGCTTCTGCTAACTTGCAGTCCCTTTACACTATTCTCCCCTATCTTACAACTAACCCCATCTGGGCATACAAACTTCTACTTAACTCAAAAATATTTCTAGGGTTTCCCCTGGCTACTTTCCTACTCTAAAATTCATCCTATGCTATCTTAGTCCAGTCGCACTTCAGAGTCGTAGTGTAAAATCCTACTTCGCTTGCGATTTTCAAAACATGCCTCAAAGGGTAAAATTCAACACTAGTTCAAGAGTGCCTCCAAAGGTAAATTCTGGTGCTGAGTTAAGACAGATTTCAAAATTGGTTGCAATTGCTAACGTTTAATTTCTGGAAGAAATCCCACCTGTTGAGTGGTCCCGCCTCTGCGTGCTTTCAAACGATGCTCCTACATCATACTCCCCTTGACAAAATTTCATGGACTCCTGTCCATGAGCTCCTCTACTGATTTTCCCTACTTCTGGATAACAACTTCATTTTCCCAACTAGCATCTTCGATTGGGTGTCCCTTCTATTTGACCAGATACTCAAAATAGGTTTTCCTTCTATTCTTCTTTCCAATCCTCTGATCAACAATTTTCTCCATCTGCAGATTTTCTGCCACAGGTATCTGTTTCTCCAACTGAATCTTTCCTTGAGCTTCTGACCCTTCTGTGTCATATTTCCTGTAAGGATATAGGTTTGAAACATTGAATATGGGCGAAATGCCCACACCATCTGGTAGCTTAATCTCATAGTCTTTTGCATCAAACTTCCTCAAGATCTTACAGGGTCCTATCTTTTTCATCTTAAACTTGTTGTATGTTCTCCTAGGGAACCTTTCCTTCCTGAGATTTGCTAAAACCTGATCTCCTACTTCAAATTGAATTTTCCTGCGATGTTGATCAGCTCTGTGCTTGTATTTCTGGTTAGAACTCTCCAACTATCCTTTGATCTACCTATGGATTTTCTCCATCTCCACAGCAAAATCCTCTGCTCCAATGATCCTGATCTCACCCTGTTCCAAGTCTCTCAACTCATACACTCCCCTTGGTTGCATTCCATATAGTATTTGGAATGGGATCCTTCCATTGCTCCTGTTTGGTGAATCATTGTATGCAAATTCTTCTTGTGGCAGAATCTGATCCCACTCGTTATGATGTTCGGTAACTAGACTCCTTAATCAATTCCCCAAACTTCTATTTACCACTTCAGTCTGCCCATCTGTCTCAGGGTGACAAGCTGAGATAAAGGACAAATCCATCCCCATCTTCTTCCACATCGTCCTCCAAAAGTAACCAACAAAATTTGTGTCTCTGTCTGAGACAATGCTCCTGGGTAGGCTGTGAAGTCTCACAAGTTCTTTGAAAAACAAATTTACAACATGTGTTGTGTCACTGGTCTCCTGGCATGGGATGAAATGTGCCATATTTGAAAATCTATCCACCACCACAAATATGGAATCGAATCCTCTTTGTGTTCTTGGAAATCCCAACACAAAATCCATGCTTATTGCATCCCAATGCCTCTCTGGTATTGGTAGTGGTTGATACAACCCAGTGTTCTATCTTTTCCCCTTTGCATGTTGGCATATTCTACATCTGTTCATAAACTATATCACCTTTTTTCTCATACCTAGCCAATAGTATGAGTTTCTCAACTGTGAAAACGTTTTATCATGCCCGAAATGACCATCCAATCCTCCAGTGTTCTTTTCCTTCAAAAGATTATCCCTTATTGAGCATTTTGATATGCACAATTGATTTCCTCTGAACAATAGTCCTTCCTGAATCATGTATTTTGTCCACTGACTTCTATCTCTCAACATAAGGTTAGCACATGCTTCATTGCTTCATATGCCTCCTTGAAATCTGCATCATCATGATACATGTCCTTAATGTGTTCAAACCCCAAGGTCTTCACCTAGAATTCCTACATGATCAAACATTTCTTGCTTAATGCATCAGCAACCTTGTTAGAATTCCCAACAATATGTTTTATGACACAAGTAAAATTTTGCATAAATTCAAGCCATCTTGCATGCCTCTGATTCGGTTTTTCCTGTCTGGTTATGAATTGTAAATCTTGGATATCGCTATACAAGACAAACTTTTGCGGGACAAGATAATGCCTCCATTTCTTCAATGCTTGAATTATGGCATAGAATTCCTTGTCATATGTGGATTATTTCTTCTTAGTCTCATTCAGCTTCTCACTGAAATAGGCAATAGGTCTCTTATCCTGACTCAAAACTGCTCCTATTGCAACTCCACTTGCATCACATCTTACCTGAAATGTCTTCTCAAAATTTGGCAAGATCAGAATTGGTCGTTCTATTATATTCTCCTTCAGTATATTGAAGCTCCTTTTGGCCTCCTCTATCCATTTAAAGGAATTGTGCCACTTCTTCACTGTATCCATCATTGGCGCACAAATTCCACTGAAGTATATAATGAAATTCCTATAGAAGTTCGTTAATCCATTGAAGCTCCTTACCTCGAACATGCTTCTTGGTGACGACCATTCTTTGATTGCTTTCACCTTCTTTGGATCCATCTTCAGTTCATTCAAAGAGATCACAAAACCCAAATAAATGAGTTTTGTCTTCATAAAAGAGGACTTCTTCAAATTGATTAGCAGCTTCTCCTGTTGTAGCCTTCTCATTACTAGCGTTAGCTGCCTCAAATGCTCCTCTTTAGTCCTGCTAAAGATCAGTATATTGTCCAAATATACAACCCTGAACTTGCCAATCAAATCTTTTTGAATTTCATTCATCAACCTCATAAAAGTACTCGAGGCATTTGTTAAGCAAAATGGCATAGCCAACCACTCATATAGACCTTCGTTTGTCTTAAAGGCTATTTTCCATTCATCACCTTCTCTCATCCTCATCTAATGATATCCACTTTTCAGATCTATCTTAGAAAATAAATTTGCTCCACTTAAGCAATCCATTAAATCATCCATTCTTGTTAAAGGAAATTTGTACCTGATGGTGATCTTGTTGATGGCTCTCAAGTCTGTGCACATTCTCCATCCTCCATCTTTCTTTGGTCTCAACATAGTTGGTATTGCGCATGGGCTCAAACTTTCTCTGACCAAACCTTTGTCTAACCATTCTTGGACTTGGTTCTTCACCTCCTCATTCTCTTGAGGTGTTAATCTATACACTTCTTTGTTCGGTAGACTTGCTCCTAGTATCAATCCAATATGATGACTGATACTCCTGATGAGAGGCAATGAGTTTGGCAGCTCATCCACCACTATATCAACAAAATTATCCAACAGCTCCTGAACTTCTTCAGGAAAATCATCCATTGATGTACTTGTAAGGATGACTCTGAGCTTCCTCACCACAACAAATTGCATCTCTTGTTCTTCCCTGACTTCTTTCATGAGTTCCTTCCAACTCATGAGAAGTATGCTTGTGCTGGCTTCCTCCTTTACTCTCTTATCCTCCATTGGCAACAACATATGTGTCCTACCATTATTCTATAATGTATATGTGTTTTTCCTCCCATCATGAATGAGATTTTTGTCAAACTGCCATGGTCTTCCCAACAGAATATGGCATACACCCATGGGGATTACATCACATAGGATTTCATCTTTATAACCTCCTATCTTCATTTCAACTAGGGATTGTTTAGTAATCGTTACCTGGTGTCCTTTTTGCAACCATGAGACCTTGTATGGTTTTGGATGTGCAGTTGTCTTCAGCTCCAATTTCTCCAACATATCTGTGGATACTAGGTTGTTAGTGCTCCCACTATTAACGATCACCTTTCATACTTTGTCCTTAGTCTTGCAAGTTGTCTTGAAGAGACTATTTCTCTGCACTGGTTTTTCAATTTCTGCCTCTGGTTTCAAGAGAAATTTTCTCAACATTATGGATGCTCCATCCTCTGCTCCCTCTGCTTCAACATTTCTTCGTTGGGCTTCTGGTATGTGAGCTTCTCCTCTTTCCTTCTTCTTCTCAGGACATTCCTAAGACATGTGTCCTATCTTTCCATATGAATAACATCTTACTCCTCCTCTGCCTCTTCCTCTACAAGAGTTTCTTCCACCACCTTGTCTTTCTTGTGAACTTCCTCCTCGTTCCGAATGATTGTGTGGTTTCCCAGTCTTGTCCTTAGACTAGTGTGTTATGTCGTGGTTAAAACCCTTGGTCTTGCTTGGGACCGAGCTTTTACCTCTTCCTCGCTGACTTTGTTTTCTGGTCATCTTCTCCTCTGCCTTTAGCGCAAACTGATAAGCATCCTCCATAGTTCTGACTGACGTCATGCTGAGCTCATCCTGGATCTCATATCTCAAGCCATTTATATATTTGGAGACTTTCTCTTCATCTCTCTCCCGTTGTCCATTTTTTATGTTTAGCCGGTAGAACTCCTCGGTGTACTCCTTAACTGTCATCCCTTTCTGTCTCAGGTTTTGCATCTTCCTGAACAGATTTATCTGATAATATTTGGGAATGAACTTAGCCTTCAACTTGGCTACCATTCTGTCCCAACTCTTTATCCTCTGTTTGCCTTTGCTTCTTCTTTCAGCCTGTAGTTCATCCCACCACAACGCTGCATGTCCTTTTAACCTGGTGACTACCTGATTCACCTTCTTCTTCTCATCGATGTCTTCATAATCGAAGTGTCTATCCATGGATCTTATCCAATCCAATAGTTCTCTAGCTTCTAGGTTTCCCTCATACATGGGAACCTCTATCTTAGCTCTGCCTCCCAGTCTTGCAACTGCTTTCAACAAATGTTCCTCTACAACGTCTTCTCCTATAGCTTCTTCAACTTCAACCTCTTCACTTTTTTCTTCACTGACGTCTCCAACGTCAAGTGCTCTTCTCTGCACTACTTCCATTGTTTCCAATCTGGCACGAAGTTCTCACATCTCCCTCTCTATAGCACAGTTGGATAAAGGTGCCTCTCGTCTCCTTGGAGGCATTGTGTTGATTGCTTGTCACACAGAGAGTACAACTCCAAGTTCTCTATATCTTCCTCTTTCTCTTCCACTTGAATTCTACAGATGAAGAACAATCAGCTCTGATACCACCTGATGTAGACCCCCTACCTTCGAAGGTTCTACGACCTCTTGGTCTCTGGATCACTCTATTTCCTGAGCCAAAATGGCTCTTTGGGCTCCTCCTGGAACCCTTTGAACGAATTCACAGCCCCCTCTCTCTGGTTTTCCCTTGCAACCAAGCACTAGGCTCACGCTCCCTCCACTCCTCATGGCCGTAGGCACGACCATGGTTTTATCCCACAAGGTGCATCGTGTTTTGCAATACTAGGGATACCAATATTGCACGCCTCATTCCTTTGAATCCCAAAACCCCAAAAAGGCCGACAGAGGTTAAATCCTCCCCCTTTCCCAATTCACGTGACCACACACCGGTGACCATGAGCTTCACCACAAGCGTGTCTGGTTCCTCTAAGTCCCAATCGTTGAAATCACGATGGCACAAGATCCACGACCCAGATCTCCCCTTGGCCGACAACTACGATTATTTCGATGTTTCACGTTTCGCAACTTCGCACCCTACGAAGTCTGTTCGCTCCTCCTCCCGGTTGCCGATATGCCGAAAAACTCCCCGTCGCAGATCGACGACTCTAAGCCTCCAAAGATCCAATGGTCTAGATCCTTTCAGGATTTCATGGGTCAAGAGTCCGAGCTCTTTTCCTTTGTATCCCCAGTCATCGAAATCGCAAAAAGGAACCAACGACCCAGATCTATTAGGGTCAGATGGTTTCTATTCCTCTTGGGGTTCAAGCATTGAAAGGTCTCTCCATTAACATGTTCGCAAGTCCTCTCGATCCAACGACTCATGGGATTTCGCGTCCCTCCCTGAAAGCTCTCCACCGTCCGTTTAGGTCCTCATGGGTCTTTCCTCCTAGGAATACACAATGTTGAAACTTGTGTGCCTGCCTCACATCAGAACGACCATAGACTCTCACCGTGATCTGATGGTCAACAGTGCTCCTCCTCCTGATATTTTTAATATTTCAGACTTAGAAGAATTTTCTAAGTCCCCGAAGGTTTCGACCTTCGCTCCTCCTGGGGAATGGGTTCTGGGATCTTCGATAACACTTCCTAAAGTGTTATTCCTCCTGAGCTTTTCCTGGTGCAAACTTCGATTTCCCACGCACTCCTTGCATCTAGGAGATCTTGATAACTTAGACCCAAGGGATTTCTGACAGATAAATTCCTCTCGACCTCTTGGCGTTCTCTTCTTTCTCGATGCACACCTTGTAGAGCTTCAATGAAGAGAAACAATTGAAGCTGGAAACTAACAGTCACAGTTCCCTTCTCTCCTATAGAGGTTCATTCACTTGCTCCCAAACACAAAAATAATAGAGATTTCAAACACAGTTCATGCACCATGCATTTGGATCAGTTTTTCCTCCATTATATTCACGAGTGCCAAAATGGCTACCAAACATATTCTAAATACAAAAAAATGGCTTTAAAAGCTTGAGGATTCTACTAACTTGCAGTCCCTTTACACTATTCTCCCCTATCTTGCAGCTAACCCCATCTAGGCATACAAACTTCTACTTAACTCAAAATGATTTCTAGGGTTTCCCCTAGCTACTTTCCTACTCTAAAAGTCATCCTATGTTATCTTAGTCCAGTTGCACTTTAGAGCCGTAGTAGAAACTCCTGCTCCGCTTGTGATTTTCAAAAAGTGCCTCAAAAGGTAAAATTCGACACTAGTTCAAGCGTGCCTCCAAAGGTAAATTCTGGCCCTGAGTTGAGGAGGATTTCAAAATCAGCTGCAGCTACTAACATTGAAGTTCTGGAAGAACTCCCATGTGTTGAGTGGTACTGCCTCTACGTGCTTGCCAATGATGCTCTTGCATCACCAAAAAAGAAGAAGCACTCACCGAACCAGTAAACAATTTATGTAGCTTCAACGATAACGAAATTGCATTGCAAATGTAGAAGAAGGATGAAACATAGAATGGTTGTTGAACTGGATGTGGACAAACAAGACTATGCAAATTCACTGTAATTGTATAAAAAATTTCGAGGAAAAATGTACTTTGAGAAGCATATTTACATAAACATCTAAGGTTGTCAGGTTGTCCAAGGCCCTCGCGGTATGAAAACATTTAAGTTGTCAGGCCTCTTGGAGGACGTCGCCTCCTGTAAACATTTAAGCTTTCAGGTCTATTGAGGCATCTCGAAAAAAGTGTCAATACATTTCAACAAAAATACATCCGTCAAGGATGTTATAAACTTTGAAATTCTCAATCACTATAAAATCTTGGATATCAAAACATTTCAATATGCTTAGTACATATCAAAACTTTGGAATATATTCAGCTAGCATAAAATGCTAATACAAACATTCGAACTAATGCTAGCATTAATCCAACTACAAGCAATATATAGAAAAAATATATGATTCAAAAAGACTGTATACGAGAAAAAGTTTGGATATGTTGTCATATAAAAACATTAGGAATAGCGAAGCCGACAATAACACCTCTAATCTCTTATCCAATCAGATCAGTTCATATATGGTACATATATGGCAGGCTGGAAATTGGGCCTCTATTGTTCCGCGCTCTACAAAAATCACCCACAATTCCGTGATATACAAATTGACAAGAGGACCTGTGGGTTGTCTAGCTCAACATTGCACTTCGATTGTTTTGTGTCCTCCAAATAGCACTCGGAGTTTCGTGATATACAAATTGATAGATGGACTCGAGGACTGGAGGGTTCAATTTTTCTATTGTTTAAAAATGGTAATTCCTATCAACTATCTAACATATCTAAAAACATCATTTTCAATACTAAATTATTAATATTAAATATTGATATTTCATAATTTAATTAGACAAGAAAGTTTGTACAATTTGGTCAGGCGAGTGATATAAAAGTTTTCCGAAAAACGAGCAATACATAGTAAACATGTACTTTTATAAATTATGGACATGATAGTTTATACAACATATCTGGATCCCTCATTCCATACTTAGGCACTTTTTGGATCGTGGGTTCTTGGCGTGGCAGGCTCAAAATTGAGCCTCTATTGTTCCGTGTCCTAAAAATAGCACCCATACTTCCGCAATATACAAATTGACAGGTAGACTTGCTGGCTGGTTGGCTCAACATTGCACTTCTATTGTCCCATGTCCTCCAAACAACACTCAGAATTCCGGGACATACAAATTGACAGGACCCCACGACTGACGGATTCAAGATTGCAATTGTTTACAGATGGTCATCCTATCTAACTTTCTCTAAATAAATTATTTTCAAATACTAAATTATTAATATTAAATATTGATATTGTACAATTGAATTACATTAAATTATTAAATGATGTTAAATCGCTTATTTTTAAAAAAATGAAGGAAAGAAAAGAAAGTTTTTTTAAAATTCTATCACTGCAAGCATAACAAGGACCAATTTGAATTTTAGGGGCCTCTTGTTCATATGATAGCACAATTGCACTCTGCACAGTATATATTCATTCATTTCAAATTATTCCAGGACATTAATTTTACCAAGTTCATCGATTAAGAAAAAATGCCAAAACAACGACCAATTTGAATTTTAAGGGCCTCTTCTTGATATGATAGCACAATTGCACTTCACACAGTAAATATTCGTTGATTTCAAATAATTCCAGGACAATACTTTTACCAGTTTCATCGATCAACGTAATCTACTAAAACAAGCCACATACTACATTTGCGTCACAACACCATAGAAATTTTCAGGTGGATCTGTGGGCCAGATGGCTAAAAAATTCAATTATATTATTCTGTGTCCTCCAAACAACAGTTGAAATTCCATGGTATACAAATTGAGAGACAAAGGAGACAACCAAAAACCAACCAAACTTCAAACAAGTTGCAAGCAAGTTCCCAGAAGGTTCCATAGAGTAGGACCCATCAACCTTTGCACCAAACAATTTGATATACAAAGAAAAGACGTCACCACATTCGTTTTCTCTTGCATCTGGTATATGTTCCTACTAGAAAATAACTGGGGCCATGGGATATATGGGGTTTGCTGCCATGCTCCCCATTTTTTGGACTGAACAATCTTATGCGTGCAATCCCAACTAGCCAAGTCCGACGAACATTCATCTGGATGTTCAAGAAATATTGCATAGACACAAGAGGTATTTTCGTTTCCTGCCAAAGTTTGATATATATATATATATATATATATTTCCCTTCTTCAACCGATATTGAAAATTGCATTGTCCTCATTTAAGGTGAATTTGTTATGTATCTAAAGCTCCCGCAACATGTAGACACTGCTTGTCTTTTTCTGTAGATACATTTCATACGACAACTCTGCCAACTTAGGAAGCACATTTTGTAACAAAGGTTGCCTAATCCTACAATGCACGGTTGTTTTTCCCACGGCTCAGATGACACCATTGATGCAATTTCCATATATATATGGACATTTTTCATCACATCACAAACAATCAATTGTATCATCACTTGTCAAAGCGGACACAGAAGCAGGAAAGTTGCATTTTGCACATATAGGTTCAAAGGGGGTCGAGTACACATTGGCTGCAACTAAAACACCTTCAAACTGGGAACGCGAGCATAGGAATTAATACATTGAACAATATAATACACAATTGCACCCTCCCCCCCTCCCCTTAAAAAAAACTAAAAAAATTAAATAGGCCGCAGAAATTCGTTGAAGGCTATTTCTATAAGCAAAGTGAGGATGATTTTGTGGATGTATATGCACAACAGTTGTAGAGCTAGCTAGATTCTTCAGATCCTCTACTATATCTGCTCTCAACTCTATTAGAAACATTGCCTGGGTTGTCTGAAATATCCTTTCTCTAACATCCCTTTTCTTTGTTATATTTTTGAAGAGCATAAGTGGAATCTGCCCTTTATGCAATTGTTGTTCGATTCAAGAAAACAAATTTGAATACATATTGAACAATTGTAACTGCAACATGGAACAGTGCAATATTTGTGTAACTTTCCCGAGATACATGCACATGCGAAAGTAAAGGACAAAACTGAATATGAAAAGCAGTACCATTGCCTTATCGTTGTCCGACTCTCCATCCTTTATATGGAGAATGTGTTGCGAGCCAAGTTTTCTCACCAATGTGACAGTTGTGCCAATCATTCTGATTGGGTAAATATCAGTGCTCTGTGCAAGTTGGTTGATAGTCGAGTCTGGGACGAAACGATATTTTGAACAGACAGCGGAATTTTTTTCCACAATACTTGTTTCATTGAGCGAAATAATTCGATCGCAATCACCACGGTCATATACTGTTTGGGGAAATATATTAAAATTTGTAATGGATATAACATTACTCAGCAATATCTTTTCTGCATGTTTCTAGACAAGTTGTGGAGGAACAGTCAGTTTCACTGTCATCATGTCCTCCTTGTCTGTCATGTAAGCACGCATAATGGATCTCCTTTTGTTTTCCTTGTCCAAGTAGGTGCTATAGATGACCATTATGTCCCAACCGAACACTTGTCCAGTTCGGTGGCTATTCAAGCCCTCTATTGATAGTACTTTGGATGTTACAACTCTAGACCTGGTGACAATTTTTGAACAGGAAAACTAAAGTGAATGGTAGTGTGCATTTTTTTTTTTCCTGTATTCTTCTTTCACTAGCATAAATCTACAAGTAGATGCATATCTTTGATGATCTATGGAGCCAGAGTTTTGTAACCACACCTCTTAGTCTGCGGAACATGCAACACGTTTTACGTCTCGCTTGTACTTGTTGATACTTCTTGCGAGCTACAAACCATGTATTGAGGATGATATCAACATATCCACCATGCCATAGATGAATATATACCCGGGGATATTTGTTTAGTAAACATAGTAAGAGTAGAGTGTATGCATATTTACCTTTGGCCTTGTCAGTCTACTGATGTTTGGGATGACTGACTACTCATGCCCATGTCACTAGTCCAACTTTTTCTGATGCAAGCATGTGTAGTTGAACATTAGGACTAAACAAGAATATGCATTGTATACTGTCCATCGCAAGGACCAAACAACCGTAAAATTGTATGAATCTGATTTTTTTAATTGGTCAAATGTTTGACAATAAACAGGGCGTGAGGGCGGGGCACCATGGTCAATCTGTATATCGCGGACCCCCGGAAGCCAGGGGAGCAATCTTCAACCTGCCAGCCTGGCACCCACAATCGAGAAAGTAGGTAAATATGGAATCACATAGAAGCACGGCCACAGATGTGAAACCGCTAGTCCACCAATAGGCACACCAAGGAATTTTCGGAAAGCACACTAAGAAGATGAATTAGAAAACAAAAGGGATAATAGAAAATGGAAAAAGTAGAAATAGGGAGAGAAAAAAGGCCCATTGCTACCAAGCCATCATTTTCAAGTCTAATATTATATGCCCTCACCTGGTTTGTATATTTAATTTACCAACACACTTGGTATACCTTTTAGAAGATTGTACCACAAAACCCTCTATTGTTGCATAGAACAATTCATCTCCCTGTCCAAGCAACCTATTCTTTCCAAGGCAACAACACCGAATATGCAATGAACATGAAGACAAGTTAGTATGAATACAGACATCTAAAATAAAGAGAAACAGGTCTATTTACCCGCCAAAGATCCCATTGCCATCTCCATCTATTCAGTTTGTTTAAATGTACCAATGCAGCAAAAAGACAACAGACATGAAACAGGTTAGTATGCAGGAAGGCATGTTGTCAAGATAACTTACCATGTAGGAAGGCACACATGTACATATAATAAACTAGGTGAACACATATACAGACCATAAATGAAATACAAAACAATGCAATGTGAAATAACAGTACAAGCATCCACCTTTCTATATCCTCTTCAATTGATGCAGTCAAGACTCCCTCGTTTTCTCCAGCTATTCTATTTGTTTGAATCTGGGAATGCACAAAATACAATGAACATGAATAGAAGCTGGTAAATATGTACATAGAGTAAAACAGACTCAACAAACAGTCTAGAAGATAGGCAGAAACATGAACCTTTGTGCTTCTCCATCCATGACTGTAAACGTGTAATTTTTTTTCCCTTCCCAAAAGATATTACAAACCACAAAATATCAGGCAATTGCATGGTCGTAGCTAAACGATTTCTGGTTTTCCATGGAAAATTATTCAGATATGCTTCCACCGATAGGAATACATGTTCTTTATCCTCTACACGGACTATTGTGTCCATGATACAAGTTTTTGGTTTTCCATGGAAAACTACCCAGACATGCTTCCAGACATCCAAATATAATCTTGCAAAATCTTTGTTGTACATATCATACCTCAAGCACAACAAAAATTGTATCGTGCGTACACCAGTCTATGTAGAGGAGAAAGAACATGTCCCTCTATGCCTATGACAGAGACTAATAAAAAGATACAAACGAAAAGTATAGTAACCATTTAAAATTGCATATCAATAATTAAAGATATTGACAATTCAATTATATATATTTAAATAGATAAAATATGAATAGGGTTTGTTTGATTGAATTACATATGATTAAGAAATAAATCATTCCTCAATTACCAATAAAGAGGCATTAACTTTGTTGATTGACTTAGTTACTGGAGGTGTTATTTCGTTAGATTACATATGATTTTTTAAAAGCCATTTTTTCTATTGATTAACTTAGTTACTCAGTGGTTATTCTATTAATTAACTTAATTATCATGGTTAGAATTTCAAATATCATTATTATATGTTTTATAGCTATTTTTTAAATTTGTAAATGGAACGCGTGTGAATGCAATGGTTAAATTTAAAGGAAATTTTGGTATTAATGATTGACAAAATCTCTATATTATTACTTTCATTTTGCTTTAAAGTCTTCCCTTACATTTTAAGGGTTAGGTGTCCACTCAATTGTAGCCTTTACCTTTAATGATTAGGTGTTGACTTGAGGAAAGACTTTGCATGCAGTGGTTAAATGCTTTGTTCTAACAAATTCATTTTGCATATTACTATGAGGTGTTAAAGTCCCCACTTTTGTTTAAAATGTTTTTGTTTTTATTATAAATTCAAATTATTTAAATACTATTTGAAAACCACCCTAATATTTATAATAAATAAATCGTACTTTCCCACCAATATACCAGAAAGCGTCCAAGAACGATCAACGAGTGCCATTCTTAAAAAAGCATGCAACAACAATCGACAAATATGTTACATCATACTTTGCCCTACTTGGTGGCATGTTGAGGTTGTGGTTTGCCCTGCTGGCTGAAATGGGCAGTGAATAGTTTGTCGGAGAGGCGGCATAGAGAGGAAAACAGAGTATCATATTAAGAAGAGAAACAAAGCGGAAGATGAAACACAGTGGGAAAGAAAAGCAGAAAAGCAGAGGAGATTGAGATCGAGATTGACGGTGGAATTTTATATGCAAAATATTTGTGTTTAAATATGATTATCATTTTTTTTTTTTGAGTTTTTGTTTAAAATTCAATAAAATTTAAAAATATAGATAGAATTGTAGATTTCAGTAATTGAAATTACATGTTTTATGTTTTGAGATATTTGAAAATGTTAAATCCATTTATATATTAAAAACACAATTTAAATAATATAAATTTAAGATTTCACTAATAATTTTAAACAATATAAATACTCTATAAAAAATTAAATATATTTATATACTAAAAATTAAATATATTAAAAACTATTCTGAAATTGATATTCATACTTTATAAGGAGAAAATTAAATATATATAAAATGATTCACATTCATATTCATGTTCTTATGGAGAAAATTAAATATATATAAGTCTAATCATGTTCATACACAACGATTTTGTTACAAGTTTATATCACAGTTTTTTTGTGAACACTAGAGCAAAGTTTTCAAGTGTGTCAGTGTTTGTTTTTCATGCAATATTGGGTATGCAAAAATACATGGTCTATATATTATATTTCTAGTTTGGATGATAATATTGGGTATTCACAAATACACTGTTCAAATATTGTTTTTCTGGTTTTGAAAGAGTTTTAAGGATTAATGTTTGATTGGTTATGAATTTCGAAATTTGATAGATTTATCACTTAAAGGGTTCTCAATTAAATATAGATTGATCACTTAAGAGGCTATTAGTTAAAGAGTACAATAACTCACTAAGGTTTAGAATAATGAGTTTACCATTGATTATTTTATATTTATCTTTACCTCAATGTAATGTTTTTTTAAATGTAACATTATATATTTTGAAATTGTAAAATTTAATTGTGGTCAATAAAATATGAACAGGAACATGCTCATATTAATGCTCATATTTAGTGTTAGACTTTATAGAAAACCTGCCAACTGCTTGACATGTTTTCCAAAACCACCCTCACTATGTCCCTATGTCATGAGCATTAACACCCTCTGTCATCTAGCAGTCATTCATTTATTCACCTTATCAACAGTTGTTATGCATTTATTTGTAGACATGCATTTATTCACCTCATCACTCAAGCTATTATGCATTTACCTCATGACTGTTATGCATTTACCTCACGAACATATCAAGTAACCACCCCATTCTTGAGGACATGTTTCATCACTGCAGCTTAGATAGTGTTTATAAGCTGCGACCTGCCATGTACCTCCCACATGTTCTTTTCATGGAGGTGTCTAAGCCACCGTCATGTTGCCGCCCAAACTCGTGACAAATATGTTAGATATTTCACTGCAGTGGGTGCATATTCATGATTTCTCGAGCTCACTGAAACATCTTGCATCTGAAAATAGCTTGCAATTACTGTCAATAAACTTCTGCCATGATCCAATGAGCCCCGAAACCTTGGCGGATTCGTAACCTACATAGAAAGGAGCCCCAGTTTGCTATAAAAGAATGCATCTAGGCTGGGGCTACAGAGGCAAGGGTCGCCATGGTGGCGTGGGTTGTAGTGGTATGGGCATAAATTTTGGGGATTCCGAGTTTTCCAGACCGCTTTGTAGGATTCGGCTTGTTTATCGGAGGCAACAACATCATTGGAGGGAGAAGCTTGGTCGAGGAATTCTTTGGCCATGATCAATTTGACTGTCCAATAAGTCCTATGGCATGGTTTTGTACTTTGGATATTGGGTATGGAGTCTCATTAACAATATCACCAGTACGCTCTGCTGTGACATAATCTCTTACTTTAGACAATGGATATGGGGTCTCAGGGACAACATCAACATCACTTTTTGTTTGCTTCCTTCCAGCCATCATTGTCTTTCCATCACCATACTTTCTCAATTTTGAAGTGTTTATTGGAGTTTCATACACTACATCACCCTCCCCAACTTTATTGCGCTTCTTCAATAAATTTACATCTATTTTAGACTACTTCCTAATAATGTGGCTAGGTTGTTTTGGTGCCCATGCTCATTGCTAATCTCGAGCTCTTCTTGTAAAGTGTGAAAATCTCCATGCACGCTCCATTTTTACCTCGGCTTTCTTTAGTCGATTTTGGTAATCATCATGTATTCTTGATACTTTTTGATCCCCAGGCAATTTCTTTGGATGTCGCTCATCCCCTGTTAAAGATATTTGAATGTATGAATCTTTTATCTGCCTTGCACTACATCCTTCCTCACTGTTAGTGACCATCAATTCATTCTGAGAATAAGCCTCGTCTTCCTTTCTGTGCATCTCATACACTTTATCTTGGTTGGACATAGAACTCAATTTATCCACTGAGTCATCATGTGAACAAAACTCCATACACTTGTAGATTTTATTAATCACCTCTTCCAGGCAGTCACGATACCTGCAACAGAGGATATGGATGATTTAATCCAGATAGATATTCCAAAATTGCCAAATATTCATCTTTATGAATACAGTCAATAAGCGAGTTTAACAATTACTTGGATTTGATGACTCTGTCTGCAAACTCAATAAGACTTTCCCCATCAAATATTCCTCCTGGCAAATTGAATTGGATGTTTTCCAAAAGTTTGCAGCTTTCTTTTATTAATTTGTCCGTCACATGCTCTTCAGTGCTTTCGAAAACCTTTGATGTAAGAATTTCCATGCGAAACAACACTTGTAGTTCATGTCTACCATCAAGTCAAAGATTTATAGTGATGAATAATAAGCTTTCAAAGAAAAGTTAGAATATAACTTCAACACTAAAAACTGGAAATTAAAATAATAACAACACAAAGGATACTCTCTAACATTTTCTTCATAGGTGTAGACAGAAGAATTAATAGAGTCGCCAACTTGTTGGCTAGACAATGGAAGCAAACAATCATTGTAGTTGGTTGTCAACTCCCTGGGCTTTTTCAAAATTAACTTTGTCACTTCGTTATAAACAGGTGGCTTGATTGAGTTCTTTGTTTTTGCATCTTCATCAGCAGACAATGAATGCCCAACTTTCAGTTGTGCCTCTGCACACTGGATCAACATATCCGTGAGTCTTTTCGCTAAGGCTTTTAAATCAACCCCTTTGCTACAGAGCCCATGCTGAATTTTATCATCTAATGATTCAATGAATGTTTATGCAGGATGCGAGTCAACAAAATTAGAATCACAACCTCCAGCATCAATGGATAAAGAAGCATTTGGAACAAAAGGAGAAGCAGAAGGGATATGGAAATATTGCTCGTATTCCATTGCAAGCTGTGATGTTTTTTCCAAAACCAGACCTGAAGTTGTCTCATTGTCATCGACTAGTTGCGCTTTCAGTTGTGATGGACTTAATTCAAGCCTGAAACCATGGGATGCATCCAACTTTTTTGACATCTTTTTCATCCAGCGACTCAGAAACCTTAAAATCTTTGGCTGGCAGTAGATGGCCTTGAAGTATCAAGTCTCCAATCTCATGATAGAATCAATATTGGATTCTTTTTTACATAAACCGCTGACAATAGCCAAATAAAAAGAGTCCCAAGTATTGCAGTGAAGATAAAGACCCCCTTTTGAAGATAAATAATCCCTACTTTTTCTGTTTGCAAGTGATTCAGAGGACCTAGACTGCTTGGGACAATTACAATCCAAAGTAGATGATACCTCATACCCCCTAAAAGGGCAAATGGGAATGCCGAAGTAAATCAAGGAAGGTTTTCATAGTATTGTTGTTAATGAGAACCATAAAAATATTGCAATTAGAATGATCTAAGTGGACCACTATTTTGACAATGACCTTTTACCATGATTCAAGATATGCTCATTTTGAAAAAATGCATGTGTTTTGATATGTTCTATGAAAGAGTTGAGTGCACCTAGACATGACCACTTTACCTTTTAATTTAAAAAAAAAAATGCTTATAAGAAATGGGTATTTTGAAAACTAAAGTAAAGACATTTTAAAATTTAAAGAGTAATCCCAAAAGCAAAAATAAAACAAGTGTTGCATGGCAGCGTAGTCCCTGCCAGGTTGGAATGAGAATAAATGCGACCGAGTACAAACACGTAGGTAGGAAGTTGAAGTACATTTGGTTTCCATGCAGAGTATAGTATTCTCGAATTAGTTTTTTCTGAAATTTATCAAAAATTATTAACATTTAGAAGGTTCTTGACACAAAAAATTTAGCATTCCCGAAGTATTTTTTTTTACATACATTCATGGACAAAAACACAAAAAAATAGTAGTAATGTCTGTTACATAGGTTCGTGGACAAAAACACAAAAAAATTAGCATTCCCGAATTAGTTTTATTTAAAACAAGGGTTCGGGAACACAATTGAAATTGAAATTTATCAAATTATAGGTTCTTGGACAACATAAATTATACATTCCAAATATGTTATTTTGTAAAGTAGATATTTACTTTTATACATATGAAATATGTACTTTTATAAAGTATGGGATGAGATTTTATAGAGCATGCATGGAGCCTTGATTCCATACTTAGCCAATTTTTGGATTGCAGCTTCTTGGGCTGGCGGGCTGAAAATTGGGGTTGTTTTGTTCTGTGCCCTACAAATAGCACCCAGAGTTCTGCGATATAGAAATTGACAATCGGACTTGCAGAATATTTGAATTTTAAGGGCATTGTGTCCAAAAAATTTAGGATTCCCAAATTAGTTTTGTTTACATACGTTTTACATACGCTCGTGGACAAAAACACAAAAAATAGTAGTAACATCTGTTGCATAGGTTTCTGGACAGTATAAATTATACATACCAAGTATGTAATTTTATAAAGTAGATATATAGAGCATGCACAGAGCCCTCATTCCATACTTATCCAGTTTTTGGATCGCGGTTTCTTGGGCTGGCGGGCTGTAAATTGGGCCTCTGTTGTTCTGTGCCCTACAAATAACACCCAGAGTTCCGCAATATACAAATTGACAATCAGAATTGCGGACTATTTGAATTTTAAGGGCCTCGTGTCAAAAAATTTTATCATTCCTGAATTAGTTTTCTTTACATACGTTTTACATACGGTCGTGGAGAAAATCCCAAGAAAAATTTATCATTCCCGAATTAGTTTTCTTTAAAACAAGGGCTCCTGGACACAAGAAATTGAAATTTATCAAATTATAGGTTCCTAGACAGAATAAATTATACATACCAAATATGTAATTTTATAAAGTAGATATTTACTTTTATACATACGAACTATGTACTTTTATGAAGTAGGTGGATGAGATTTTATAGAGCATGAACATAGCCCTCATTCCATACTTAGCCATTTTTTGGATCACGGGTTCTCGGGCTGAAAATTGGGCCTCTGTTGTTCTGTGGCCTACAAAAAGCACCTAGAGTTCCGCGATATACAAATTGACAAGTGGGCTTGCGAACTATTTGAATTTTAAGGGCCTTTGTGTCAAGCAGTATGAAGAACATGTGGTAAAGATGCAAGAAATGACATACTCTCTATATGTGCGAGTAGAAAAAAAATAGTGAACACAATTTTGTGACATTTATATAAAAAAATAAATAAAACGTGTTACATATTCCTAGAAATTTAAAGAAACATATATGTGTGTGTGTGTGTGTGTGTGTGTGTGTGTGTGAAATATGATATATCAAGTTTGAGTGAGTGATTTATGTCATATTTAATTTTGAAAATGACCAGGCAGGAAAAAAAAAAAAAAATTGAAATAAAATAAACATAATGTGTTCACATTCAGCATAGTTGAAGATAAAAATATAGGAACACATAAATATATAAGGAGACAAAAGAATAGTTTTATTTGGAATATATGAAAAAAATAATAGTTTGTCACATAATCCTGGAAATTTAAATGTGTTTGTCATATAGACTGGGATTGGGGTTCCTGTGGACCATAAGAGAAATATGTACAAGAAATAGAAATGGAAATAAGAAGTGGGACACGTTAGAGTGTAATACCCAAAGAGTAGAAATGGGAAGATATCAGTCTTTGGCTATAGATTTCTATTCAGAAAAGGTGGAATAATTGGATTGATAAAGAAAGGACTACCAATATACACTTAGAGGCATGGTACATATAAGTAATTTTGGTATTTGCTTACTGATGCCTTTTCCTGTTGGCTTTCATTGCTGACCTGCTTGAATAACTGGATTGATAAACAAAGGATTTAATGTTCCATATAAGTAATTTTTCTATTTTC
This sequence comes from Picea engelmannii, assembly GCA_009831015.1. Lineage (NCBI taxonomy): Eukaryota > Viridiplantae > Streptophyta > Pinopsida > Pinales > Pinaceae > Picea > Picea engelmannii. The sequence continues at coordinate 608,682 of ML784936.1, forward strand.
TTTCTAATGCATTTTCCTATTGGATTTCATCCACGACCCACTTCAAGTTCTGTTCAATATAACTTCTCAAGGGGACGACGTTGATGTCATTCCAGATTTTAATGCTGAAAAGTTCATTTTTTAATTCGCTTAGATCAATAGAAAGATTAGACAGAGCCCGATGAATGTCTCCATTCTGTATCGAATAATGGACTAGCTAGTTGTCCACGTGTTCTTCATGATATTCAAGAATCCTGTAAAAAAATTCCAAAGACAAGGCCTTAAAATTAACAATTTGTTTATCGAAATCTTGCTTGCTTAACACCAACGAGTTGATGATTAAGCTGGGTCCTGGAAGTCATTTTTCCTTCCGTCTAAGTCTATTTTGGTGACCTTTGTGAATAATGTTTCTTTCTTTGATATTGCTTGCTCACATGATTGGATGATGAAATACAGGTTCTTCACCTTCTCTTTCCAGCATGCTTCTAATTGAGTGAGCCATTTTTTGGACGGGAGATCATGTTGTCTTCTTGTCGTGTCTGACATGTTGTTGACATGAAAGGAAAAAGGGACGACCGTGTGAAAATAGAAACATTCTTCATCTTTTAAATCCATCTGCAGAAGTTGGAGCAAATTATGTGCCCTGCTTCCCAGGGAATCCATATTTTGTGATGTTTCCTAGGACTTAGTAATCAGTTCCATTCTTTTTTTTTATATTTTTCTCCACATATCCTCTACAGGATGAAAGGAAGCTATAGGAGCCTTTTAGATTTGCTACAGGGGTGCAAGGAGTCGCAGGCATGGTTGTTGCCAAAGAACTGCCAAGCAATGCCATATGAAACAAAGCTTCCTCTAATTCCTTAATCTGTTCCTTTAGTCTGGCATTCTTGGCCTCAATGACTCCAACAAAATCATGAAGAGCATCTCCGGTTTCCATGTGAAGTTGAGAGATTTTGGACGACTGCATATTGGCAAGGTCAAGTTCTGAATGATGTTTTCTTTTCTTATTTTTTACATCTCTTTTTTCTTTTCTTATTTTTTTTTATTCGCTTTCAAAAACAACACTCTGGAATACGAAGGATTCACCTGCGTAAAAAAAATTGGTATCAACTATGTCCATTGGGTAACCATGGTGAATTGCGTCTCCGGGCTGATCAAGGTTGCAAAATATGCTATCCAGATCAGCGTCAAGATCCATGTTTTCACTCTAAATTTCGGGCTGCTCCGCCTCCCCTACAATTTTTTTTCCCTTCTTCTGCATGGGAAGCTTGTGAGAATTATCAATTTTAGGATGAACTATTATTTTCTGGTCCTCAGGCCCAAAGATGTTCACTATATCTCTACAGAACTATTGTAGAGCTTCTACCAGTAGTTTATGAAAATGTCGGTTTTCTCCAAATGCTGCTTGAAATGAACAAATGGAGGGGACAATATAACCCTCCGGAAACGTTGGTTCAATGCGTGCGAATGGAAAATATCCTCGAGCTCTTCGCTCATTAATGACAATATCTATGCATGTTGTATGTTGAGTTGTTAGAAGTAAAGATTAATTATTGAATACTTAGAAGTGCGAAGGTGGCGGTTACAATGAAGAACATTTAAGGATTGGAGGTTTCATGAAGAAACCAAGTTGACGACATACCAATGACATTCCATGGTATTTGAAATTAACACTGGGAAGGGATAACAAAATCCTCCACAAATATTGGTTTAGTGCACATTAATGGTAGAACTTCTCGATCCTTGTGTCCATCAATGACAATCTATACGGTGCCTGCACGATGACCTGTTAGCATTAAATATTTAGAAACAAGACACACACACACACACACATATATAAACTTTATTTTTTATTATGGACACATGCGAAGGTGACGGAGACGGGGAAGAGAAAGCAAGGAAGGAATGGCCAAGTCTGAAAAGTGGTCGGATGGACTTCAAAATAAGTTTACAGGCGATAGTGAGGACAAGCGAGTGTCCAACGATGAAACTGCATGAGTCGGAATTGTTGACTACAAAACGCGTAAAACGTAAGAGGGAATGATGGTGCAGTTCAGCGGAGGGTTTGTATATTTGCAGATTTGCGGGAAAGTGGCTAAGTATGGAAAGTGTGATATTGTGTAAGATTTCCGGGAGCATAGAGAAGGGAAGCATGTACAGTCTTTGGATCGTGGGTTCTCAGGCTGGCGGGCTCAAAAGTGGGCCTCTATTGCTTTGTGTCTTACAAATAGTACCCAGACTTGTGCGATATAGAAATTGAGAAGCGAACTTGCGGGATGAACATTGCACTTCTATTGTTCAGTGCCCTCCAAACGACACTCGGAGTTCCACGATATACAAATTGATAGGTGGACTTACATACTTACAATAGTTTTTGGATCACGGATTCTTAGACTGGTGTGCTCAAAATTGGGCCTCTATTGTTCTGTGTCCTACAAATAGCAAGCAAAGTTCTATGATATACAAATTAGTTGATGGAGTGCAGGATTGGCACCTTCAACATTGCAATTTTCTACATGTATAACATATAACATATATGTTATATATCTAACATTATTTAAAAAATGCGGCCATAAAATTATTTGAGCAGTATGTGTACAAATAAGGGAAAACTAAATATGCATATTTTTAAAGTATGTACGGATCACCATTTGTTTTGATCGCAGGTTCTCGAGCTGGCGGGCTCAAAATTGGGCCTCTATTGTTTCGTGTCCTACAAATAGTACCCAGAGTTCCGCGATATATAAATTGACAGACGGACTCCAGGACCGGTGGGTTCAAGATTGCGATTGTCTACATCTATAAGATACAACATATATGCTACAGAGTTGGATGACGCCCACAAAGGAATCTGTGGCCACAAAATTCGTGAACTATGAAAACGAATGGCAGTCGGTTGGACTCGTGATGTAGAAATATAGATGGACATCAAATCTGACACTGCGCTATCTGGGAACCCACCATCATAGACATGGATTACGCAGGTTTTGGATGCAATATCTACAATCGAAACACGGGGAATAAGAGTTTGATAATGCCTAGCGGGGAACCCGCAGGCATAAAATTGGCTAAGGGAACGAAAGTGCTCAATCGGACTCCTGGTACATATTTCAATATTATGTGCAACACCAATTGTATCGTGACCAGACTAGTATGTGTACAAAGAAAGGAAAACTAAATATCTACCTCTATAATGTATGGGCATGAGATTTTATAGAGCATGTAGGGATATTGCATTCCATACTTGGCCACTTTCTGGATCCCAGGTTCTCGGGATGGCAGGCTAAAAATAGGCCTCTATTGTTCAATGTCCTTCAAATAGTACCTAGAGTTCTACGATATACAAATTGACAGGCGGACTTGCGGGTTGGTTGAGATTTTATAGAGCATGTACACTTTTTGGATCATGGGTTCTCGGGATGGCGAGCTAAAAGACGAGCCTCTATTGTTCTGTGCATTACAAATGGCACCCAGAATTCCGCAATATACAAATTTACGAATGAATTTGTGGGCTAGCTGGCTCAACATTGTACTTCTATTGATTTCGCGATATATAAGTTGAGAGACAGACTCTAGCATTGGGGAGCTCCGAGAAATGAGAAATACATACTAAATATGTATTTTTATAAACTATGGATGACATTTTATAGAGCATGTACAGAGTTGCGTGATATACAAATTGAGAAGCAGATTTGCGGTTTCGCTGGCTCAACATTGCACTTCTATTGGTCTGTGTCCTCCAAACAACACTTGGAGTTTTGCGATATACAAATTGACAGACGGACTCCATGACTGTCGGTCTCAAAATTGAATATGTATTAGCATATCCAATATTGTTGATTGTATACGGTCTTTTTGAATCATATATCTTTTTATGCATTGCTTGAAGGTGAATTAATGCTAGCATTAGTTCGAATGTTTGTCTTAGCATTTTCTTCTAGCTAAATTTATCCCAATGTTTCATATGCTAGTGTATCCAAGGTTTGTCTATTTTTTATTATTTTTAAGTACTTAACGTACTTAAAGCCTATCACACACATTCTTTCTTAAATTTTTACACGGCGCGAGGCCCTTGGATGGTTCTGACAGCCTTAAATGTTTACCTAACAGGCCTCAGAGCCTTAAATGTTTACTTAACATGTATATCATGGAACATGCTCAACATGAAAAATAAAAACAAATTTGAATAATTAATTGAATAAAATTTAACAAAACATTATCACATATTAATAATGAATACAATATTTAATATGAAACGGGAAAGCGAACGGTCGGGGTAGCGATATAAAAGCAAGTGCAAATATGAACACGTGTATCCACCAGTTTTGAGCCTAGAAATTTTTTGAGGAATGAGTAATCCATACTAAATATGTACTTTTATAAAGTATGGATATCAGACAGATCCCTCATTCCATACTTAGACACTTTTTGGATTGCAGGTTCTCGGGATGGCGAGATGAAAATTGGACCTCTATTGTTTCATGTCCTATAAATAGCACCTAGATTTCCGCGATATACAAATTTATTAGTGGACTTCGGGATGGCTCGCTCAACATTGCATTTCTATTTTCTTGTGTGCTCCACGCAGCACTGGGAGTTCCGTGATATACAAATTGAAAGACGGAGTCCAGGACTGGCAAGTTCAAGATTTCGATTGTCTACATGTATAACATATAACATATATGTTATATAGCTAACATCATCTAAAAACATTATTTTCAAGTACTAAATTATTAATAATGAATATTGATATTGTACAATTTAATTAAATAAAATTAGCAAATGAGTCGCAAGGTTCCAGTCTGGGTCCAATTGTAGATCCCCGAAGTGTCGGATGCAAGATTAGATGGACATGAAATATGCTAATCCATTGTCTTGGAAACCGCGAGCATAGACATGGATTACCAAGTTTTGGATGAAAGATGTACACTCGAAACACGAGGAACGAGAGTTTGACAATGCGTAGCGGGGAACCCGTGGGCATAAAATTGGCTAAGGAAACCAAAGGGCTCGGTCTAACTCATACTGCATATTTCATAATTCATGTGCAACACCAACTGTGTGGTGACCAGATCAATATGTGTAGAAACTAGGAAAAACTAGATATGTACCTTTATAAAGTATGGACATGAGATTTTATAAAGCATGTACGGATATGGCATTCCATACTTGGCCACTTTCTGGATCGCGGCTTCTCAGGATGGCGCATTAAAAAAATAGGCCTCTATTGTTCTGTGTCCTACAAATAGCACAGAGAGTTCCACGATATACAAATTGACAAGCAGACTTGCGGGGTGGCTGAGATTTTATAGAGCATGTACACTTTTTGGATTGTGGGTTGTGGGGTTGGTGGGGTCATAAACGGGCCTCTATTGTTTTGTGCCTTACAAATAACATCCACATCTTCGCGATATACAAATTGACAAGCCGACTTGCGGCCTAGCCGGGTCAACATTGTACTTCTAGTGATTTTCGCGATATACAAATCGACACAAAGACTCCAGGTCTTGTAGGCTCCCAGAAACGAGAAATACATACCAAATATGCACAGATCCCTTATTCCATACTTAGCCACTTATTTGGATCGCGGAATTGCGGGCTGGCGGGTTGTAAATTGGGCCTCTAATGTTCTGTGTCCTGCAAATAGCACCCATAGTTACGCGATATACAAATTGACAAGTGGACTTGCGGGCTGGCTGGCTCAACATTGCACTTTTGTTGGATGGTGAACCTGCGGGCTAGCGGGCTCTAAGTGGGAAAAAAAAACACTTGCAAACAAGTTCGACAAATACAGAGAGTAAACGAAAAACTGTTTAGTATGGAAGACGGGTAGAAAAAAACACACCTTTGCATGGATTCCTCCACATCTCTGGTTAGGAGTTTTTTGCGGCATCTAGTTTTCCTGTTTGTTTCTATGAACAAAAGTACAAAACAAAAGGGATATGAACATAAGTTAACATGTAAAGAAAAAGACAAGCACTATGCACATATACTAAAAAAAATAGAAAAAGATGAATAGAGTAACAAATAGATTTTAGAAGGATGTACCTTTTTTTTTTTTGCATAATGTATATTTTATAATTCAAGTACAACACCAACTGTATGGTCACCAGAGCAGTATGTTTAGAAATCAGGGAAAACTAAGAAGCTAGATAATTGTTTTTTTTTCCAACAAGCTATATAGATATGCTTTGAAACATAGAAATATGACTTTGCAATATGTTTGATGTATATCTCATAATTCAAGTGCAATACCAATTGTATCGTGATCAAACCAATATGTGTCTAAGATAAACATACTGTATTGAGGAATGGACACATTCGACCAAACATGGTAAATAAGTGCATTTTGCAGATGACTTGTGTTGTTCAAAAGAAAGCGGAGACTGTTTTTGCACATGCAGTTTCCCAATTCTTTAGTTCTGCCATTATTTTGTAGCATGTCAATATTGAATTATCCTACAAGTACAATGGGTCCGTTCAGATTGAAATGGCACAATTCATTGAAAATAACATCTACTATGTTGGAGAATGCTACATGGGGAGCAATATACAGATTCAGTATTGCAACTTTTGTTTCATGGAAAAAAGAATTGCAAGCACCACTTCAACATTCTTTTCTTCGATATGTATATGGTCCAAAATTGGTACATGTTTTTTCACCAATATCATCAACCCATGTATAATGTAACTTGATATGCAGTTGTGATTTGAGAATTGTTGGTTCTACATGCATAATGCCATGTGTGTTTTCTACAAGAACATAATATCAGATTGCATTGTATCATAGTCATTCAATATATCATCCATGTGTGCATTTACGTTGTGTGTGTTAAGCGAGAGAATTGATACAAATGAATTTGTTTGTATGAATTGGTAATCATAGTGTTGTTTCCATTTTGCGCTGGTCCTGAGTCATTCCATTTCAATATCAACTTTTTGTTTCACTTTGAATTTATCTTTTGCGAGAGGACTTAGTAAATACATGGAGTCTATGCTTCTGGCACGAGAAAGTGTTGTGTATACAAGTCCATGTATCCGAATTCCAACAGGCCGAAATGCAACATTATCAAGTGTTAGTCCTTGTGACCTGTGGACTGTACGTGCACATGCAAGTTTAATCAGAAACTGTTTTCGAATATTTAGTCGACATGTCTATGTTGATGTTGATACTGGCTTTGATATTCGCAAAATAGGTGTCCAATCACTTCTAGTGTTTGAATTATATAGATAAGACAACTTATTTCCTTGTCGCTTGCCTATATGTGGTTCATGGAACTTAATCCAAACGACATCAAGTTTTTATGTTCTCATATAGCCTTTTAGTATTCCATCTGCACCATTGACCAAGCCATCATGTGAATCATAGTTACAGGCATATATTTCAGCCAACATTTATAATTTGAAGATAATATGCAAAGGTAAAGTGACTGTATTTCATGACATGGCAGATTTCCATGGTTGTCTTCTTCGAGGTCAATTGAATTGATGATGATATCATCGCCAAGCAAGACCGATAGCATGTGGTTGTTATGCATTGCAACATCATTATTTCTATAGAACATGTAAGGGAACGTTGGGTTTGCTGGTGCAGGCTGCAAGCACCTCAAATTGATATATGTTAAGTCATCATATGTTTGGTTGTTTGTGTGCATTCTATTTAGAATTGCAATGAATGTTTCATCTATCTGCTGCATTGTAGTATGCAACTCAAAGAATTTAATATTGTCTCTCCTGAAGTTATGGGTCATTGTTTCCATGTTAATGGTAGGCTGTTCAAATATCAAAGAATCTTGGATGGGTTGTGCCTAGTAAATATCCCCATAGAATATCATGTCAATGTTTCCAAAGTATTTCGTGTGCACATGTTTTATGCTTCTTATACAATTTGGAGTTCCTCATAAAGCTTAGACAATGTATCTAACATTTCCTTGCTAAGTGGAAGAAACTGTGACTTGTTAAAAGGCATTAAAATTGCAGAGTGGATTGTTGTTCCACCTGCATTATATGCAACTTTTCCTATGTATGAAACTATTAGGCCATTTGGTTTCATAGTATCAGAGGAATTGTTTGAATCATAGATTCGTATAAGCATTTGAAACAGTTCTTTCGCTATGAATGTCTTGCTTGTTCCTGCTCCGCGTGTAAGGAACAAGTGCACAGGACTGTCCATGTTCAAGTGTTTTTTAAGAGCAATGTCCTTTAGAATTGCTTGTTGTTCACGATTCAACAGATGTATTATTATGTGGTGTTCATTATTTTCAATTAGGAAAGGATGTTTTGTGACTTGAAAACCAAGATTCAAACATTTTTCACTTCCACCTTCTGGAGGAGGAGGCAAATCCACTTGCAAGTCATAGGACTCGGAAGGACTTCTGGTTGTTTTTCGGTTTGTGAATGTATCATCATGATGGTCAGGGTTTTCTAGGTCATTAACTGCAACTTCTAGATCACCCCATGTTAGATTAACATTATAGGTAAATATAGCTTCATTGATGTGCACTATATAGTCTCAGACGCAACATACATAGCCTCCCATGTAGAGAAGTTATGTTTTAATGTCTCTTTGTTTTCATCGAACGGAACGTACAACAACAAATTTTTTCTACAATAGTTTTCATAGTCACAATGTTTATGGTATTCGAAAAACTATATCACAGAGGGTTTTTTTCTTTTTGATATGGGTGCACCATTCTTTTTGTAATGCGATACGAATTCTGCTAAGAAGATATGCCTAATAGGAGATGGACGCTGGAGGTAATAATCAACAATAGATCGACATAGCACGTCTTCTAAAATTGTGAAGCTCTTTGTCTAGAAAAACTGATGGTTTAAGCACAAATGTGCATTTTTCAAGTGGAGATGTGTTTATGAAGACGCATTTTCTTGAACTACAAGTGAGGGGCAGGGAAAGTGCATGTGAACTACTTGTTGAACAGACATTTGTTGAAGATTAAACAATGTATTGCCAAGTGTGCATATCATTTGTATGGCATCAATATGACTTCTTTCATGTTCTTTGCGTATTCTTCTAAATGAACTTGTCATATATTTGTCAACCTTTGTTATATACGAGGTACAGTACGATGTTGGAGTATATGCATTGAGCACATACTGTGCATCTGTATTTGATTTCCACATAACTAGAATGTCCTTGGAGAAATTGTTGTTCCAATTATGGAAAAGTTTTCATTTAAGGAAACTGTCGGTTGCCTAAGCGTACATTGTATGGCTTGGATGTGCTCATCCTCTGATACATTTAGCTCTGTCAAGAAGGCATAGAAGCTCATCAACTCGTCAAATTCTCCTTGTTCTAGAAATGAAAACAAGGATTTAAATTTCTCAACAACAACATTGTCCCCTAAACTAAGTGGCTCTATGATTCTTGTAACTCTCATTGGCGGAATGGGAAATTTGTATCTGCAATGCGAGTTTTTTTGTTTTCTACAACTTCTTGTATGGTAATGTCTATGGAATTTGGCAAGTTCTGGATCCAAATGATCCATGTTTCATGTTATGTATTTATCCACAAATTGTTCGATCTCTAAATTGTTATCAGCTCCATAGACTGGTGCACACTCTATCCACAACAGTGCATGGTCATGTTCATTTCCCCTATTCTGGAATTCAGTCACAAAAAAGTAGTCTAATATTTTTCTGAAAAACGTTTCATCATGGCATATCAATTGTCTCAAAGAATTTATTCTATGTCTATAGTAGCGAGTACATGTCATTGGGCCTTTTCTTATGAGGTAGTCAATGTCATTATTTTCCAGTGTATTAATTTCTTTTTTACGTTTCCTGTTCCTATGAAGGTCAGATATGACAGCTACCAATGGATCCCAACAATTATCTGCACTTGTAAATGTGATGAAAAATGTTGGAGGGCCCGATTGTCGGATCATTGCAAAAATTGTTTTTTTGTTTTGTTGCAAATAGTTAGGAGAGGTGCAAATGTTTTTGAAATCTATGTATCCAATATCAGATTTCAGAATTTTTTCTAGGTTTACTTTGTACTTCACATCCTTGGCCAACAAATTTCTTTCTTGTAACTGGCCTTTTCTTATTCAGACCCACATGAAGGAGAGAACTTGCTCTATTATTATGCACATTGTTTTGAAAAACAAATTTGTTATGTGACAGGAGAAGTAACCACTTGAATGTAGCAGCTCCCATCGGACTATTTTATGATTAATGAATCGTTCTGTAGTATCAGTGGCACATGGATCTCCATAGAAGAGTATTGGAAAGTTTATTTCCTCAGCGAATTTGTCCTTGAATATTCCAAGTGGATGTTGCTCCTCAGCAGGTGCAATTTCAACAATCTTGTCTTGCAAGTCACGAATGCACTGTGAATCAGTAAATCCATGCACCAATGTCTCACCAGGTGTTTCATTATCTGATTCATCACTTGTATCAAATTCACTAGGATTTTCGAGAGTGTCTGTGGAGTTTCCATCATCTTCTGCAAGAACATTATTCCAGTTGTCATTTATACAAATGTTATGTGCTTTTTACAGGGCCCTGGAACAACATGCACATGTACTTTTCCTTTATGATAGGAATTTTTGTATCGCAAACGTCTTTTTAGAGCCACAACAATTGTCATCGTGTTGCTAATGATTTGTGGCAAGGATTTTTGGACAAAATCCAACTGAATAGGAACATTAATATTTGATCATGTTAATCCCATCTGGGGTCATTTATAGCCCCAAGGCCTAATTTGAGAAAATGCAATCCGCAGAGACACAAGTCTCTCCTCAAGTTCTGTAAGTGCAATTACATCTGGCAGTGGTGTATTACATCTTATTTGGTTAGGGGTTAAAAACTGTGGCAGTTTTCCATTTTCAAGCGACCGTTTGCATGGAAGACAAATTTTTCCACTGGAAAATGGTTTATTACGCATTGTCAGGCGGAGGTATTCTGCTTACAAATCAGGCGTGAAAGACTTGCTAGTTTTTGAGAAATTCAATTGTTCACAAATTGCACATGCAATGGAAGGAGTGTCTTTAATTTGTTTCGTGTAGGTTTGTCTTGCATTTTTCTTTCGCAAGGAAGTATGGGTAGAAACTATTTCTTAGTTTTCATGGGATATGCGACTGTACCTATTTCTATTCTGTTCTGCACAAACAAATTTCTTTAGATTGTGATATGTGAGGTTTCTCTCTAAAAGGAACTGTAGCAATGTATTTTTTTCTCTCGCGCATGACCTTTTTCAAGTTGTGGTAACTTACTCTACGTTTCTTGCCCAAGGGCATGATACGCTGATGGCAATCAGGATGAATTTCACTCTAATTCAGGTTATGATAACCTAGTCCACGTTTTTTTTTTAAGGCCTATATGGCCTCATCACAACTGGGACAAATTTGACACATAACGTTTTTCAAGTTGTGATAACTTACTCTATGTTTTTTGTTTAAGCCCTGTATGGCCTCATCACAACTGTGATGAATTTCACGCATGGTTCTTTTGTTCAAGCCCTATATGGTCATATCGCAACCGGGAGGAGTTTCATGGATATACATTCCACGTGTATGCAGATTCGATGCAGTTTGGGTGGCATGGACATTCAACCTTGAACCACCGATATGTCCAAGAAAAGGTTCATAATGGATATGTGTTGTATCTGTTTTCAATGAGAGAATGTCAATTGTTCGATTGTAATTTGAATCAACAGACCAGGAATGGAGATTGCCATTTGGCAAGGTCGACCATACCTGGATATTCACTCTGAATATCATAGAAAACCATTGCAAACAGAATCCACAACCCTCTACATTCCCTTTTTCATATGGAAGCGCCATGTTTACAATGTATTTCTGCCAACTTCCAACTGCCGACATATTTCTGCCAACACAGTTGGTGCTGCACATGGGTTCAAACTTTCTCTGACCAAACCTTTGTCCAACCATTCTTGGACTTGGTTCTTCACCTCCTCATTCTCTCGAGGTGTTAATTTGTACACTGCTTTGTTTGGTAGACTTTCTCCTAGTATCAAGTCAATATGATGACTGATACTCCTGATGAGAGGCAATGAGTTTAGCAGCTCATCCACCACTATATCAACAAAATTATCCAGCAGCTCCTAAACTTCTTCAGGAAAATCATCCATTGATGTACTCGTAAGGATGACTTTGGGCTTCCTCACCACAACGAACTACATCTCCTATTCTTCCATGACTTCTTTCAGGAGTTCCTTCCCACTCATGAGAAGTATGTTTGTGCTGGCTTCCTCCTTTACTCTCTTCTCCTCCATTGGCAGAAACATATGTGTCCTACCATTCTTCTCTAATGTATATGTGTTTTTCCTCCCATCATGAATGACATTTATGTCAAACTTCCATGGTCTTCCCAACAGAATATGGCATACGTCCATGGGGATTACATCACATAAGATTTCATCTTTATAACCTCCTATCTTCATTTCAACCAGGCATTGTTTAGTAATCGTTACCTAGTGTCCTTTTTGCAACCATGAGACCTTGTATGGTTTTGGATGTGTAGTTGTCTTCAGCTCCAATTTCTCCACCATATCTGTGGATACTAGGTTGTTAGTTCTCCCACTGTCAATGATCACCTTGCATACTTTTTCCTTAGTCTTGCAAGTTGTCTTGAAGAGATTGTTTCTCTGCACTGGTTTTTCAATTTCTTCCTCTGGTTTCAAGTGAACTTTTCTCAACATTATGGATGCTCCATCCTCTGCTCCCTCTGCTTCAACATATCTTCACTGGGATTCTGAGATGTGAGATTCTCCTCCTTCCTTCTTCTTCTTAGGATATTCCTAAGACATGTGTCCTATCTTTCCACAGGAATAGCATCTTACTCCTCCTCTGCCTCTTCCTCTAGAAGAGTTTCTTCCACCACCTTGTCTTTCTCGTGAACTTCCTCCTCTTTCCGAATGATTATGTGGTTTCCCAGTCTCGTCCTTAGACTAGTGTGTTCTATCGCAGTTAAACCCCTTGGTCTTTCTTGGGACCAAGCTTTTACCTCTTCCTCGCTGACTTTGTTTTCTGGTAAGCTTCTCCTCTGCCTTCAGCACAAACTGATAAGCATCCTCCATGGTTCTGACTGAAATCATGTTGAGCTCATCCTGGATATCATATCTCAAGCCATTTATATATCTGGATACTTTCTCTTCATCTCTCTCCCACTGTCCAGTTATGATGTTCAGCCGGTAGAACTCCTCGGTGTACTCCTTAACTGTCATCCCTTTCTGTCTTAGGTTCTGCATCTTCCTGAACAGATTTATCTGATAATCTTTGGGAATGAACTTAGCCTTCAGCTTGGCTACCATTCTGTCCCAACTCTTTATCCTCTATTTTCCTTCGCTTCTTCTTTCAGCCTGTAGTTCATCCCACCACAGCGTTGCATGTCCTTTTAACCTGGTGACTGCCTGATTCACCTTCTTCTTCTCATCAACGTATTCATAATCGAAGTTTCTATCCATGGATCTTATCCAATCCAACAGTTCTTCAACATCTAGGTTTCCCTCATACATGGGAACCTCTATATTAGCTCTGCATCCCAGTCTGGCAACTGCTTTCAACAAATGTTCCTCTACAACGTCTTCTCCTACAGCTTCTTCAACTTCAACCTCTTCACTTTTTTCTTCACTGACATCTCCAGCATCAGGTGCTCTTCTCTGCACTGCTTCCATTGTTTCCAATCTATCATGAAGTTCTCGCATCTCCCTCTCTACAACACAGTTGGCTAAAGGTGCCTCTCGTCTCCTTGGAGGCATTGTGTTGACTGCTTGTCACACACAGAGTACAACTCCAAGTTCTCTATATCTTCCTCTTTATCTTCCACCTGAAGTCTACAGACGAAGAACAATTAGCTCTGATACCACCTAATGCAGACCCCCTACCGTCGAAGGGTCTACGACCTCCCGGTCTCTGGATCACTCTATTTCCTGAGCCAAAATGGCTCTTCGGGCTCCTCCTGGAACCCTTTGAATGAATTCACAACCCCCTCTCTCTGGTTTTCCCATGCAACCAAGCACTAGGCTCACGCTCCCTCCACTCCTCGTGACTGTAGGCACAACCATGGGTTTATCCCACAAGGTGCATCACATTTTGCAATATCGGTGATACCAATACCGAACGCCTCATTCCTATGAATCCCGAAACCCAAAAAAGGCTGACGGAGGTTAACTCCTCCCCCTTTCCCAATTCGCGTGACCACACACCGGTGACCACGAGCTTCACCACAAGCGCGTCTGGTTCCTCCAAGTCCCAATCACCGAAATCGTGATGGCGCGAGATCCACGACCCAGATATCCCCTTAGCCGATGGCTACGGTTATTTTGATGTTTCACGTTTCGCAACTTCGCACCATACAAAGTCTGTTCGCTCCTCCTCCCGGTTGTTGATATGCCGAAAAACTCCCCGTCGCAAATCAACGACTCTAAGCCTCCAAAGATCCGATGGTATAGATCCTTTCAGGATTTCGTGGGTCAAGATTCTGGGCTCTTTCCCTTTGTATCCCCAGTCGTCGAAATCGCAAAAAGGAACCAATGACCCAGATCTATTAGGGTCAGATGATTTCTATTCCTCCTGGGGTTCAAGCATTGAAAGGTCTCTCTGCTAACATGTTCACAAGTCCTCTCGATCCAACGAATCATGGGATTTCGCGTCCCTCCCCAAAAGCTCTCCACCGTCCGTTCAGGTCCTCATGGGTCTTTCCTCCTGGGCATACGCAATGTTGAAATTTGTGTGCCTACCTCACATCAGAACGACCATTGACTCTCACCATCATCTAATGGTCAACAATGCTCCTCCTCCTGATATTTTTAATCTTTCAGACTTAGAAGAATTTTCTAAGTCCCTGAAGGTTTCGACCTTCGCTCCTCCTGGGGAATGGGTTCTGGGATCTTCGATAACACTTCCTGAAGTGTTATTCCTCCTGAGCTTTGCTTTGTGCAAACTTTGATTTCCCGCGCACTCCTTGCGTCTAGGGGATCTCGATAACTCAGACCCAAGGGATTTCTCAAAGATAAATTCCTCCCGACCTCTTGTCATTCTCTTCTTGCTCGATGCACACCTTGCAGAGTTTCAATGAAGAGAAACAATTGAAACTGGAAACTAACAGTCACAGTTCCCTCCTCTCCTACAGAGGTTCATTCACTTGCTCCCAAACACAAAAATAACAGAGATTTCAAACACAGTTCACGCACCATGCATTTGGATCAGTTTTTCCTCCGTTATATTCACGAGTGCCAAAATGGCTACCAAACATATTTTGATTACAAAAAAATGGCTTTAAAAGCTTGAGGATTTTGCTAACTTGCAGTCCCTTTACACTATTCTCCCCTATCTTGCAGCTAACCCCATCTAGGCGTACAAACTTTTACTTAACTCAAAACGATTTCTAGGGTTTCCCCTAGCTACTTTCCTACTCTAAAATTCATCCTATGTTATCTTAGTCCAATTGCACTTCAGAGCTGTAGTGGAAACTCCTACTCCGCTTGTGATTTTCAAAAAGTGCCTCAAAGGGTAAAATTCAACACTAGTTCAAGCATGCCTCCAAAGGTAAATTCTGGCGCTGAGTTGAGGAGGATTTCAAAATTGGTTGTAACTACTAACGTTGAAGTTCTGGAAGAACTCCCATGTGTTGAGTGGTCCTGCCTCTACGTGCTTGCCAACGATGCTTTTGCATCACCAGTAAAGAAGAAGCACTCACCGAACCAATAAACAATTTATGTAGCTTCAACAATAACGAAGTTGCATTGCAAATGTAGAAGAAGGATGAAACATAGAATGGTTGTTGAACTGGATGTGGAAAAACAAGACTGTGCAAATTCACTGTAACTGTATGGAAAATTTCGAGGAAAAATGTACTCTGAGAAGCGTATTACATAAACATTTAAGGTTGTCAGGCTGTCTAAGGCCCTCGCGGTATGAAAACATTTAAGTTGTCAGGCCTATTGGAGGACGTCGCCTCCTGTAAACATTTAAGCTTTCAGGCCTATTGAGGCATCTCGAAAAAAGTGTCAATACATTTCAACAAAAATGCATCCGTCAAGGATGTTATAAACTTTGGAATTCTCAATCACTATAAAATCTTGGATATCAAAACATTTCAATATGCTTAGTACATATCAAAACTTTGGAATATATTTAGCTAGCATAAAATGCTAATACAAACATTCGAACTAATGCTAGCATTAATCCAGCTACAAGCAATATACAGAAAAAATATATGATTCAAAAAGACTGTATACGAGAAAAAGTTTGGATATGTTGTCATATAAAACATTGGGAATAGCGAAGCCAACAATAACACCTCTAATCTCTTATCCAATCAGATCAGTTCATATATGGTACATATATGGCGGGCTAGAAATTGTGCCTCTATTGTTCCGCGCTCTACAGAAAGCACCCACAATTCCGCGATATACAAATTGACAAGTGGACCTGCGGGCTGTCTAGCTCAACATTGCACTTCCATTGTGTCGTGTCCTCCAAATAGAACTCGGGGTTCCGCGATATACAAATTGATAGATGGAATCAAGGACTGGAGGGTTCAATTTTTCCATTGTTTACAAACGGTAATTCCTATCAACTATCTAACATATCTAAAAACATTATTTTCAATACTAAATTATTAATATTAAATATTGATATTTCATAATTTAATTAGACAAGAAAGTTTGTACAATTTGGTCGGGCGAGTGATATAAAAAATTTTCAACAAACGAGCAATACATAGTAAACATGTACTTTTAAAAATTATGGACATGATAGTTTATACAACATATCCGGATCCCTCATTCCATACTTAGGCACTTTTTGGATTGTGGGTTCTCGGCCTAGCGAGCTCAAAATTGAGCCTCTATTGTTCTGTGTCCTAAAAATAACACCCAGACTTCCACAATATACAAATTGACAGGTAGACTTGCTGGCTGGTTGGCTCAACATTTCACTTCTATTGTCCCATGTCCTCCAAACAACACTCGGAATTCCGAGACATACAAATTGACAGGACCCCACGACTGGCGGATTCAATATTGCAATTGTTTACGAATGGTCATCCTATCTAACTTTCTCTAAATAAATTATTTTCAAATACTAAATTATTAATATTAAATATTGATATTGTACAATTGAATTACATTAAATTATTAAAGGATGTTAAATTGATTATTTTTAAAAAAATGAAGGAAAGAAAAGAAAGTTTTTTTAAAATTCTATCACCGCAAGCATAACAAGGAACAATTTGAATTTTAGGGGCCTCTTGTTCATATGATAGCACAATTGCACTCTGCACAGTATATATTCGTTCATTTCAAATTATTCCAGGACATTAATTTTACCGAGTTCATCGACTAAGCAAAAATGCCAAAACAACGACCAATTTGAATTTTAAGGGCCTCTTCTTGATATGATAGCACAATTGCACTTCACACAGTAAATATTCGTTGATTTCAAATAATTCCAAGACAATACTTTTACCAATTTCATTGATCAACGTAATCTACTAAAACAAGCCACATACTACATTTGTGTCACAATGCCATAGAAATTTTCAGGCGGATCTACGGGCCAGATGGCTAAAAAATTCAATTATATTATTCTGTGTCCTCCAAACAACAGTTGGAGTTCCACGGTATACAAATTGAGATATGAAGCACACAACCAAAAACCAACCAAACTTCAAACAGGTTGAAAGCAAGTTCCCAAAAGGTTCCATAGAGCAGGACCCATCAACCTTTGCACCAAACAATTTGATATACAAAGAAAAGACGTCGCCACATTTGTTTTCTATTGCATCTGGTATATGTTCCTAGTAGAAAATAACCGGGGCCATGGGATATATGAGGTTTGCTGCCATGCTCCCCATTTTTTGGACCGAACAATCTTATGCGTGTGCAATCCCAACTAGTTAAGTCCGACGAACATTCATCTGGATGTTCAAGAAATATTACATAGACACAAGAGGTATTTTCATTTCCTGCCAAAGTTTGATATATATATATATTTTTTTTTTTTTCCCTTCTTCAGCCGATATTGGAAATTGCATTGTCCTCATTTAAGGTGAATTTGTTATGTATCTAATGCTCCCGCAGCATGTAGACATTGCTTGCCTTTTTTCTGTAGATACGTTTCATACGACAACTCTGCCAACTTAGGAAGCACATTTTGTAACAGAGGCTGCCTAATCGTACAATGCACGGTTGTTTTTCCCACGGCTTAGATGACACCATTGATGCAATGTCCATATATATATGTACATTTTTCACCGCATCACAAACAATCAATTGTATCATCACTTATCAAAGCGGAGGCAGAAGTATGATAGTTGCATTTTGCACATACAGGTTCAAAGGGGGTCGAGTACACATTGGCTGCAACTAAAACACCTTCAACCTGGGAACGCGAGCATAGGAATTAATACATTGAACAATATAATACACAACTGCACCCCCCCCTCCCCTTAAAAAAAAATAAAAAAATTAAACAGGCCGCAGAAATTCGTTGAAGGCTATTTATATAAGAAAAGTGAGGATGATTTTGTGGATGTATATGCACAGTAGTTGTAGAGCTAGCTAGATTCTTCAGATCCTCTACTATATCTGCTCACAACTCTATTAGAAACATTGCCTGGATTGTCTGAAATATCCTTTCTCTAACATCCCTTTTCTTTGTTATATTTTTGAAGAGCATAAGTGGAATTTGTCCTGTATGCAATTGTTGTTCGATTGACGAAAACAAATTTGAATACGTATCGAACAATTGTAACTGCAACATGGAACAATGCAATATTTGTGTAACTTACCCGAGATACATGCACATGTGAAAGTAAAGGACAAAACTGAATATGAAAAGTGGTACCATTGCCTTGTCGTTGTTCGACTCTCCATCCTTTATATGGAGAATGTGTTGCGATCCAAGTTTTCTCGCCAATGTGATAGCTGCGCCAATCATTCTGATTGGGTAAATATCAATGCTCTGTGCAAGTTGGCTGATAGTTGAGTCCAGGACGAAATGATATTTTGAACAGACAACGGAATTTTTTTCCACAATACTTATTTCGTTGAGCGAAATAATTCGATCGCAATCACCACGGCCATATACTGTTTTGGGAAATATATTAAAATTTGTAATGGATATACCATTACCTGGCAATATCTTTTCTGCATGTTTCTGGACAAGTTGTGGAGGAACAGTCAGTTTCATTGTCATCATGTCCTCCTTGTCTGTCATGTAAGCATGCATAATGGATCTACTTTTGTTTTCCTTGTCCAACTAGGTGCTATAGATGACCATTATGTCCCCAATGAACACTTGTCTAGTTCAACGGCTGTTCAAGCCCTCTATTGATAGTACTTTGGATGTTACAACTCTAGACTTGGTGACAATTTTTGAACAGGAAAACTAAAGTGAATGGTAGTGTGCATTTTTTTTTTTTTCTGTATTCTTCTTTCACTGGCATAAATCTACAAGTAGATGTATATCTTTGATGAGCTATGGAGCCAGAGTTTTGTAACCACACCTGTTAGTCTGCAGAACATGCAGCACGTTCTACGTCTCACTTGTACTTGTTGATACTTCTTGCGATTTGCAAACCATGTATTGAGGATCACATCAACATATCCACCATGCCATAGGTGAATATATACCCAGGGATATTTGTTTAGCAAACATAGTAAGAGTAGAGTGTATGCATATTTACCTTTGGCCTTGTCGATCTACTGATGTCTGGGATGACTGACTACTCATGCCCATGTCACTAGTCCAACTTTTTATGATGCAAGCATGTGTAGTTGAACATTAGGACCAAACAAGCATATGCATTGTATATTGTCTATCGCAAGGACCAAATAACCGTAAAATTTTATGAATCTGATTTTTTTAATTGGACAAATGTTTGACAGTAAACAGGGCGTGAGGGCGAGGCACCATGGTCAATCTGTATATCACGGACCCCCGGAAGCCAGGGGAGAAATCTTCAACCTGCCAGCCCGGCACCCACAATCAAGAAAGTAGGTAACTATGGAATCATGTAGAAGCGTGGCCACCGATGTGAAACCGCTAGTCCGCCAACATGCGCACCAAGGCATTTTTGGAAAGCACACTAAGCAGATGAATTAGAAAACAAAAGGGATAATAGAAAATGAAAAAAGTGGAAATAGGGAGGGAAGAAAGGCCCATTGCTACCAAGCCATTGCTTTCAAGTCTAATATTATATGCCCTCACCCGGTTTGTATATTTAATTTACCAACACACTTGGTATACCTTTTAGAAGATTGTACCATAGAACCCTCTACTGCTGCACAGAACAATTCATCTCCCTGTCCAAGCAACCTATTATTTCCAAGGCAGCAACACCGAATATGCAATGGACATGAAGACAAGTTAGTATGAATACATACATCTAAAATAAAGAGAAACAGGTCTATTTACCCGCCAAAGATCCCATCGCCATCTCCAGCTATTCAGTTTGTTTAAATGTGCCAATGCAGTGAAAAGACAACGGACATGAAGCAGGTTAGTATGCAGGAAGGCATGTAGTCAAGATAACTTACCATGTAGGAAGGCACACAACATGTACATATAATAAACTAGGTGAACACATATACAGACCATAAATGAAATACAAAACAACGCAATATGAAATAACAGTACAAGCATGCACCTTTCCATATCCTATTCAATCGATACAGTCAAGACTCCCTCGTTTTCTCCAGCTATTCTGTTTGTTTTAATCTGGGAACACACAAAATACAATGAACATGAATAGAAGCTGGTAAATATGTACATAGAGTAAAACAGACTCAACGAATAGTCTAAAAGATAGGCATAAACATGAACCTTTGTGCTTCTCCATCCATGACTGTAAACATGTAAATTTTTTTTCCCTTCCCAAAAGATATTGCAAACCACAAAATATCATGCAATTGCATGGCCTTAGCTCAACGATTTTTGGTTTTTCGCGGAAAATTATTCAGATATGCTTCCACCGATGGGAATACATGTTCTTTATCCTCTACACGGACTGTTGTGTCCACGATACAATTTTTTGGTTTTCCATGGTAAACTACCTAGACATGCTTCCAGACATCCAAATATAGTCTTGCAGAATCTTTGTTGTACATATCATACCTCAAGCACAACAAAAATTGTATTGTGCGCACACCAGTCTATGTAGAGGGGAAAGAACATGTAATGTCATATCGACACATCTGACCATACATGGTCTATAAATGTAGCCTTCATATGCTTTATTCTAACAAAAAAACAACGGATATTGCAATTTGACATGTAATCCTTGAACAATTTTGCATGTAACTATTTTCTTTCATGGCAGCACTGAAGCACCAACAAAATCTCACAGAATAATAGATATTGACCTCGAAAGATAGGGGAAATAATATAACTGCATGTCGACTCCTGGTTGCAGGGGTTGAACACCGTAAAGCGCCCCAAAAAACAATAATAATCCATAAAAAAAAGAAAAAAGAAAAGCTCCAACCACCGCTGCTGAACCCCAACCCTACAAGGCCGAATCAAATAAAAGAAAACAACAAGCACAAGACAATGAGAAAGCACGAACATGCCGAACTTCACCCCCAAGGCCCCAAAGCATAAACTCGAGCCAAACAAACAGAACCAACAACTCACAAACCAACGAACCAGGAAGAATCACTGAGCTAGCAAACAACATATGTATCTCCAACGATTACGAAACTGCAACCCAAGCACAGAAGGAACCGAAAACATACGAGGACCATGCCACTACAAATAAGCAAACATTCTTACTTGCAGACTGCAAACACTGCACAACAAACAAGGAATAGAAAATGAAACTATGGCATCGAAAATTACTCTGAAAATCTTTAATGCAAAAGCGCAGGTCGACTCACAAATGAAACAACAATAAACAACAACCGAGAAACCAACGAAGAAGAAGCACTCACCAAACCAGTCAACAATGTATGTAGCTTCAACGATAACGAAATTGCATTATAAAGGTAGAAGAAGGATGAAACATAGAATGGTTGTTGAACTGGCGGTGGACAAACAAGACTGTGCAAATTCACTCTAACTGTATGGAAAATTTCGAGGAAAAATGTACTCTAAGAAGCATATTTACATAAACATTTAAGGCTGTCAGGCTGTCTAAGGACCTCGCGGTATGCAAACATTTAAGTTGTCAGGCCTGTTGGAGGGCGTCGCCTCATGTAAACATTTAAGCTATCAGGCCTATTGAGGCATCTCGAAAAAAGTGTCAATACATTTCAACAAAAATGCATCTGACAAGGACGTTATAAACTTTGGAATTCTCAATCACTATAAAGCTTGGATATCAAAACATTTCAATATGCTTAGTACATAACAAAACTTTGGAATATATTCAGCTAGCAGAAAATGCTAATACAAACATTCAAACTAATGCTAGCATTAATCCAACTACAAGCAATATACAGGAAAAATATATGATTCAAAAGATTGAATACGATAATTTTTTTGGATATGTTGCCATATTAAACATTGGGAATAGCGAAGCCGGCAATAACACCCCCAATCTCTTATCCAATAAGAAGATACAAGTGGAAAAGTATAGTAATCATTTAAAATTGCATATCAATAATTAAAAATATTGACAATTCAATTATATATATTTAAATAGATAAAATATGAATAGGGTTTGTTTGATTGAATTACAATATAATTAAGAAATAAATCATTCCTCAATTACCAATAAAGAGGAGGCATTAACTTTGTTGATTGACTTAGTTACTAGAGGTGTTATTTCGTTAGATTACATATGATTTTTTAAAAGCCATTTTTTCTATTGATTAACTTAGTTACCCATTGGTTATTCTATTAATTAACTTAATTATCACGTTTAGAATTTCAAATATCATTATTATTATATGTTTTATAGCTATTTTTTAAATTTGTAAATGGAATGCGTGTGAATGCAATGGTTAAATTTAAAGGAAATTTTGGTATTAATGATTGACAAAATCTCTATATTATTACTTTCATTTTGCTTTAAAGTCTTCCCTTACATTTAAATAGTTAGGTGTCCACTCAATTGTAGCCTTTTCATTTTGCTTTAAAGTCTTCCCTTACATTTTAATAGTTAGGTGTCCACACAATTGTAGCCTTTACCTTTAATGATTAGGTGTTGACCTGAGGAAAGACTTTGCATGCAGTGATTAAATGCTTTGTTCATAACAAATTCATTTTGCATATTACCATGAGGTGTTAAAGTCCCCACTTTTGTTTAAAATGTTTTTTGTTTTTATTATAAATTTAAATTGTTTAAATACTATTTGCAAACCACCCTAATATTTATAATAAATAAATCGTACTTTCCGACCAATATCCTAGAAAGCGTCCAAGAACAATCAACGAGTGCCATTCTTAAAAAACATCCAACAACAATCGACAAATATGTTACATCATACTTTGCCCTACTTGGTGGCATGTTGAGGTCGTGGTTTGCCCTGCTGGCTGAAATGGGCAGTGAAAATTCGTTGGTCCAAAATATAGGAATAGTTTGCCGGAGAGGCGGCATAGAGAGTAAAAGAGAACATCATATTAAGAAGAGAAACAAAGTGGAAGATGAAACACAGTGGAAAAGAAAAGCAAAGGAGATTGAGATTGACGGTGGAACTTTATAGGCAAAATATTTGTGGTCAAATATGATTATCATATTTTTTTAATTTTTTTTTTATGAGTTTTTGTTTAAAATTCAATAAAATTTAAAAGTATAGATAGAATTGCAGATTTCAGTAATTGAAATTACATGTTCTATATGTTAGGAGATATTTGAAGATGTTGAATCCATTTATATATTAAAAACACAATTTAAATAATGTAAATTTAAGATTTCACTAGTAATTAATTTAAACAATATAAATTCTCTATAGAAAATTAAATATATTTATATACTAAAAATTAAATATATTGAAAACGATTTTGACATTGATATTCATGCTCTATAAGGAGAAAATTAAATATATATAAAACGATTCACAATCATATTCATGCTCTTATGGAGAAAAATAAATATATATAAACCTAATCATGTTCATACACAACGATTTTGTTACAAGTTTATATCACAGTTTTTTTGTGAACACTCAAAAGCAAAGTTTTCAAGTGTGTCAGTGTTTGTTTTTCATGCAATATTGGGCATGCAAAAATACATGGTCTATATATTCTATTTCTAGTTTGGATGACAATATTGGGTATTCACAAATACACTGTTCAAATATTGTTTTTCTGGTTTTCAAAGAGTTTTAAGGATTGATGTTTGATTGGTTATGAATTTCAAAATTTGATAGATTTATCACTTGAAGGGTTCTCAATTAAATATAGATTGATCACTTAAGGGGCTATTAGTTAAAGAGTACAATAACTCACTAAGGTTTAGATCAATGAGTTTATCATTGATTATTTTATATTTATCTTTACCTCAATGTAATGTTTTTTTAAATGTAACATTATATATTTTGAAATTGTAAAATTTGATTGTGGTCAATAGAATATGAGCATGCTCATATTTAGTGTTAGGATTTGGAGCATGCTCATATTTAGTGTTAGGATTTGTAGAAAACCTGTCAACTGGTTGACATGTTTTCCAAAACCACCCTTACTATGTCCCTATGTCATGAGCATTAACACCCTCTGTCATCTAGTGGTCATTCATTTATTCACCTTATCAACAGTTGTTATGCATTTATTTGTAGACATACATTTATTCACCTTATCACTCCAGCTGTTATGCATTTACCTCATGACTGTTATGCATTTACCTCACGGCCATATCAAGTAACCACCCCATTATCGAGGACATGTTTCATCACTGCAGCTTAGATAGTGTTTATAAGCTGCAACCTGCCATGTACCTCCCACATGTTCCTTTCATGGAGGTGTCTAACCCATCGTCATGCTACTGCCCAAAATCGTGACAAATATGTTAGACATTTCATTGCAGTGGGTGCATATTCATGATTTCTCGAGCTCACTGAAACCATCTTCCATCTGAAAATTTCTTGCAATTACTGTCAATAAACTTATGCCATGATCCAATGAGCCCCGAAACCTTGGTGAATTCGTAACCTATATAGAAAGGAGCCCCAGTTCGCTATAAAAGAATGCATCTAGGCTGGGGCAACAGAGGCAAGGGTCGCCATGGTGGCGTGGGTTGTAGTGGTATGGACATAAATTTTGGGGATTCCGAGTTTTCCAGACTGCTTTGTAGGATTCGGCTTGTTTAGCGGAGGAAACAATATCATCAGAGGGTGAAGCTTGGTGGAGGAATTCTTCGGCCATGATCAATTTGATTGTCCAATAATTCCTATGGCATGGTTTTGTACTTTGGAGATTGGGTATGGAGTCTCATTGACAATATCACTAGTACGCTCTGTTGCGACATAATCTCTTACTTTAGACAATGGATATGGGGTCTCAGGGACAACATCAACGTCACTTTTTGTTTTCTTCCTTGCAGCCATCAATGTCTTTCCATTACCATACTTTCTCAATTTTGAAGGGTTTATTGGAGTTTCATACACTACATCACCCTCCCCAACTTTATTGCGCTTCTTCAATAAATTTGCATCTGTTTTAGACTACTTCCTAATAATGTGGCTAGGTTGTTTTGGTGCCCATACTCGTTGCTAATCTCAAGCTTTTCTTGTAAAGTGTGCAAATATCCATGCACACTCCATTTTTACCTGGGCCTTCTTTAGTCAATTTTGGTAATCATCATCTATTCTTGATACTACATCCTTCTTCACTGTTAGTGACCATCAATTCATTCTGAGAAGAAGCCTCATCTTCCTTTCTGTGCATATCATACTCTTTATCTTGGTTGGATATATAACTTAATTTATCCACTGAGTCATCATCTGAACAAAAATCCATACACTCGTAGATTTTATTAATCACCTCTTCTAGGTAGTCACGATACCTGAAAAAGAGGATATGGATGATTTAATCCAGACAAATATTCCAGCATTGCCAAATATTCATCTTTATGAATACAGTCAATAAGCAAGTTTAACAATTACCTGGATTTGATGACTCTGTCTGCAAACTCAATAAGACTTTCCCCATCAAATATTCCTCCTGGCAAATTGAATTGGATGTTTTCCAAAAGTTTGCAGCTTTCTTTTATTAATTTGTCCATCACATGCTCTTCAGTGCTTCCGAAAACCTTTGATGTAAGAATTTTTCATGCGAAACAACACTTGCAGTTCATGTCTACCATCAAGTCAAAGATTTATAGCAATGAATAATAAGATTTCAAAGAAATGTTAGAATATACCTTCAACACTAAAAACTGGAAATTAAAATAATAACAACACAAAGGATACTCTCTAACTTTTTCTTCAGAGGTGTAGACAGAAGAATCAATAGAGTCGCCAACTTGATGGCTAGACAATGGAAGCAAACAATCATTATAGTTGGTTGTCAACTCCCTGGGATTTTTCAAAATTAACTTTGTCACTTCGTTATAAACAGGTGGCTTGATTGAGTTCTCTGTTTTTGCATCTTCATTAGCAAACAATGAATGCCCAACTTCCAGTTGTGCCTCTGGACACTGGATCAACATATCTGTGAGTCTTTTCGCTAAGGCTTTTAAATCAACCCCTTTGCTACAGAGCCCATGCTGAATTTTATCATCTAATGATTCAATGAATGTTTCGGTAGGATGTGAGTCAACAAAATCAAGATCACAACCTCCAACATCAATGGATAAAGAAGCATTTGGAACAAAAGGAGAAGCAGAAGGGATATGGAAACATTGCTCGTATTCCAATGCAAGCTGTGATGTTTTTTCCAAAACCAGACCCGAAATTGTCTCATTGTCATCAACTAGTTGTGCTTTCAGTTGTGATGGACTTAATTCAAGCTTGAAACCCTGGGATGCATCCAACTTTTTTGACATCTTTTTCATCCAGCGACTCAGAAACCTTAAAATCTTTGACTGGAAGCAGTTGGCCTTGAAGTATCGAGTCTCCAATCTCATGATAGAATCAATATTGGATTCTTTTTTACATAAACCACTGACAATAGCCAAATAAAAAGAGTCCCAAGTATTGCAGTGAAGATAAATACCCCTTTTGAAGACAAATAATCCCTACTTTTTCTGTTCGCAAGTGATTCAGAGGACCTAGACTGCTTGGGACAATTACAATCCAAAGTAGATGATACCTCATACCCCCTAAAAGGACTAATAGGAATGGCGAAGTAAATGGAGGAAGGTTTTTATAGTATTGTTTTTAATGATAACCATAAAAATATTGCAATTAGAATGATCGAAGTGGACCACTATTTTGATGATGACCTTTTACTATGATTCAAGATATGCTCATTTTGAAAACATTCATGTGTTTTGATACGTTCTATGAAAGAGTTGTGTGCACCTAGACATGACCACTTTACCTCTTAATTAAAAAAAAAATGCTTATAAGGAATGGGTATTTTGTAAACTAAAGTAAAGGCATTTTAAAATTTAAAGAGTAATCCCAAAAGAAAAAATAAAACAAGTGTTGCATGGCAGTGTAGTCCCTTCCAGGTTGGAATGGGAATAAATGTGACCGAGTACAAACACGTAGGTAGGAAGTTGAAGTACATTTGGTTTCCATGTAGAATATAGTATTCCCGAATTAGTTTTTCCCGAAATTTATCAAAAATTATTAACATTTAGAAGGTTCTTGACACAAAAAATTTAGCATTCCCGAAGTATTTTTTTTTACATATGTTTTACATACATTCGTGGACAAAAACACAAAAAAATAGTAGTAATGTTTGTTACATAGGTTTGTGGACAAAAACACAAAAAAATTAGCATTCTCGAATTAGTTTTCTTTAAAACAATGGTTCATGAACACAATTGAAATTGAAATATATCAAATTATAGGTTCCTAGACAACATAAATTATACATACCAAATATGTGATTTTATAAAGTAGATATTTACTTTTATACATATGAAATATGTACTTTTATAAAGTATGGGATGAGATTTTATAGAGCATGCATGGAGCCTTGATTCCATACTTAGCCAGTTTTTTTATTGCGACTTCTCGGGTTGGCGAGATGAAAATTGGGGTTGTTTTGTTCCGTGCCCTACAAATAGCACCCAGAGTTCCGCGATATAGAAATTGGCAATCGGACTTGCGGACTATTTGAATTTTAAGGGCCTCGTGTCCAAAAAATTTAGCATTCCCAAATTAGTTTTGTTTACATACGTTTTACATACGCTCGTGGACAAAAACAAAAAAAAATAGTAGTAACATCTGTTGCATAGGTTCGTGGACAAAATCATCGTAACATTAGCATCCCCTAATTATTTTTCTTTAAAACAAGGGCTCCTCGATACAAGAAATTGAAATTTATGAAATTATAGGTTCCTGGACAACATAAATTATACATACCAAGTATGTAATTTTATAAAGTAGATATATAGAGCATGCATAGAGCCTTCATTCCATACTTATCCAGTTTTTGGATCGCGGGTTCTTGGGCTGGCGGGCTTTAAATTGGTCCTCTATTGTTTTGTGGCCTACAAATAGCACCCAGATTTCCGCGATATACAAATTGACAATCGAACTTGCGGACTATTTGAATTTTAAGGGCCTCATGTCCAAAAAATTTAGCATTCCCGAATTAGTTTCCTTTAAATATGTTTTACATACGATCGTGAAGAAAATCCCAAGAAAAAGTTATCATTCCCGAATTAGTTTTCTTTAAAACAAGAGCTCATGGACACAAGAAATTGAAATTTATCAAATTATAGGTTCCTAGACAGAATAAATTATACATACCAAATATGTAATTTTATAAAGTAGATATTTACTTTTATACATACGAACTATGTACTTTTATAAAGTATGTGGATGAGATTTTATAGAGCATGAACATAGCCCTCATTCCATACTTAGTCAGTTTTTGGATCGCGGGTTCTCGGGCTGGCGGGCTGAAAATTGGACCTCTGTTGTTTCATGGCCTACAAAGAGCACTCAGAGTTCCGCGATATACAAATTGACAAGTGGACTTGCGGACTATTTGAATTTTAAGGGCCTTTGTGGCAAGCAGTATGAAGGACAGGTGGTAAAGATGCAAGAAATGACATACTCTCTATATGTGTGAGTAGAAAAAAAATAGTGAACGCAATTTTGTGACATTTATATAAATAAATAAATAAAACGTGTTACATATTCCTGGAAATTTAAATAAACATATATATATGTTAAATATGATATATCATGTTTGAGTGAGTGATTTATGTCATATTTAATTTTGAAAATGACCAGGCAGGAAAAAATATGCATTANAAAAAAAAAAAAAAGAATTGAAATAAAATAAATAGAATGTGTTCACATTTAGCATAGTTGAAGATAAAAATATAGGAACACATAAATATATAAGGAGACAAAATAATAGTTTTATTTGGAATATATGAAAAAAATAATAGTTTGTCACATAATCCTGGAAATTTAAATGTGTTTGTCATATAGACTCGGATTGGGGTTCCCGCAGACCATAAGAGAAATATGTACAAGAAATAAGACTGTAAAGAAGAAGTGGGACACGGTAGAGTGTAATACCTGAAGAGTAGAAATGGGAAGATATCATTTATTGGCTATAGATTTTTATTCAGAAAAGGTGGAATAATTGGATTGATAAAGAAAGGACTACCAATATACACTTAGAGGCATGGTACATATAAGTAATTTTGGTATTTTCTTACTCATGCCTTTTCCTGTTGGTTTTCGTCGCCGACCCGCTTGAATAACTGGACTGATAAACAAAGGATTTAATGTTCCATATAAGTAAATTTTCTATTTTCTTTCTGATGCATTTTCCTGTTGGATTTTGTCCGCAACCCACTTCAAGTTTTGTTCAATATAGCTTCTCAAGGGGATGACGTTGATGTCATTCCAGATTTTAATGCTGAAAAGTTCATTTTCTAATTCTCTTAGATCAACAGAAAGATTAGACAGAGCTCGATGAATGTCTCCATTCTGTACCGAATAGCGGACTAGCTAGTTGTCCACGTGTTCTTCATGATATTCAAGAATCCTGTAAAAAAATTCCAAAGACAAGGCCTTAAAATTAACAATTTGTTTATCGAAATCTTGCTTGCTTAACGCCAACGAGTTGACGATTAAGATGGGGTCTTGGAAGTTGTTTTTCCTTCCGAGTAAGTCTATTT
The DNA here is from genome assembly GCA_009831015.1 of Picea engelmannii. Taxonomy (NCBI): domain Eukaryota; kingdom Viridiplantae; phylum Streptophyta; class Pinopsida; order Pinales; family Pinaceae; genus Picea; species Picea engelmannii. The sequence continues at coordinate 638,847 of ML784936.1, forward strand.
TGGTGAGCTTTGTGAATAATGTTTCTTTCTTTGATATTACTTGCTCACATGATTGGATGATGAGATACAAGTTCTTCACCTTCTCTTTCCAGCATGCTTCTAATTGAGTGAGCCATTTTTTGGATGGGAGATCATGTTGTCTTCTTGTCGTGTATGACATGTTGTTGATATGAAAGGAAAAAGGGACGACTGTGTGCAAATAGAAACTTTCTTCATCTTTTAAATCCGTCTGCAGAAGTTGGAGCAAATTATGTGCCCAACTTCCCAGGGAATCCATATTTTGTGATGTTTCCTAGGCCTTAGTAATCAGTTCCATTCTTTTTTTGATATTTTTCTCCAAATATCCTCTACAGGATGCAAGGAAGTTGTAGGAGCCTTTTTTATTTGCTGCAGGGGTGCATGGAGTTGCAGGCATGGTTGTTGCCAAAGGATTGCCAAGCAATGACATATGAAACAAAACTTCCTCTAATTCCTTAATCCGTTCCTTTAGTTTGGCATTCTCGGCCTCAATGACTCCAACGGAATCATGAAGAGCATCTTCGGTTTCCATGTGAAGTTGAGATATTTTGGATGACTGCATATTTGCAAGGTCAAGTTCTGAATGATGTTTTATTTTCTTATTTTTTACATTTCTTTTTTCAATAATTAATTTTTTTGATTCGCTTTAAAAAACAACACTCTGGAATACGAAGGACTCATCTTCATCAAAATTTTCGGTATCAACTATGTCCATTGGGTAGCCATGGTGAATTGCATCTTTGGGATGATCAAGGTTGCAGAATATGCTATCCATATCAGCGTTAAGATCCATGTTTTCACTCTAAATTCCGGGCTGCTTCGCCTCCCCTACAATTTTTTTTCCCTTCTTCTGCATGGGAAGCTTGTGAGAACTATCAATTTTAGGATGAACTATTAATTTCTAGTTCTCAGGCCTGAAGATGTTCACTATATCTCTACAGAACTATTGTAGAGCTGCTTCCAGTAGTTTATGAAAATGTCAATTTTCTCCAGATGCTGCTTGAAATGAGCAAATGGAGGGGACAATATAACCCTCTGGAAATGTTGGTTCAATGCGTGCGAATGGAAAATGTCCTCAAGCTCTTTGCTCATTAATGAAAATCTCTATGCGTGTTGTATGTTGAGCTGTTAGAAGTAAAGCTTAATTATTGCATACTTAGAAGTGCGAAGGTGGCGGTTACGGTGAAGAACATTTAAGGATTGGAGGTTTCGTGAAGGAACCAAGTTGACGGCGTGCCAATGACATTCCATGGTATTTGAAATTAACACTGGGAAGGGATAACAAAAGCCTCCACAAATATTGGTTTAGTGCGCATTAATGGCAGAACTTCTCAAGCCTTGTGCCCATTAATGACAATCTAGATGGTGCATGCATGATGACCTGTTAGCATTAAAGATTTAGAAACAAGACACACACACACACACACACACACACACACATAAAATTTATTTTTTATTATGGACACGTGTGAAGGTGACAGAGACGGGGAAGAGAAAGAAAGGAAGGAATGGCCAAGTCTGAAAAGTGGTTGGACGGGCTTCAAAATAAGTTTGCAGGCAATAGTGAGGACAAGCGAGTGTCCAACGATGAAACTGCACGAGTTAGAATTGTTGACTACAAAATGTGTAAAACATAAGAGGGTATGATGGTGCAATTCAGTGGAGGGTTTGTATATTTGCAGATTTGCGGGAAAGTGGCTAAGTATGGAAAGTGTGATTTTGTGTAAGCTTTCAGGGATCATAGAGAAGGGAAGCATGTATAGTCTTTGGATCATGGGTTCTCAGGCTGGCGGGCTCAAAAGTGGGCCCCTATTGCTCTGTGTCTTACAAATAGTACCCAGACTTTCATGATATATAAATTGAGAAGCGGACTTGCGGGTTGAACATTGCACTTCTATTGTTCAGTGTCCTCCAAACGACACTCGGATTTCCACGATATACAAATTGATAGGCGGACCTACATACTTACAATAGTTTTTGGATCGTGGATTCTCAGACTTGTGTACTCAAAATTTGGCCTCTATTGTTATGTGTCCTACAAATAGCAGGCAAAGTTCCGTGATATAAAAATTAGTTGACGGAGTGCAGGACTGGCGCCTTCAACATTGCAATTTTCTACATGTATAACATATAACATATATGTTATATATCTAACATTATCTAAAAACTGCGGCCATAAAATTAGTTGAGCAGTATGTGTACAAATGAGGGAAAACTAAATATGCATATTTTTCAAGTATGTACGGATCGCCATTTTTTTCGATCGCGGGTTCTCGGGTTGGCGGGCTCAAAATTGGGCCTCTATTGTTTCGTGTCCTACAAATAGTACCCAGAGTTCTGCGATATATAAATTGACAGATGGACTCCAGGACCGGTGGGTTCAAGATTGCGATTGTCTACATCTATAAGATACAACATATATGCTACAAAGTTGGATGACACCCACAAAGGAATCTGTGGCCATAAAATTCGTGAACGATGAAAACGAATGGCAGTCGGTTGGACTCGTGATATAGAGATATAGATGGACATCAAATCTGACACTGCGCTATCTGGGAACCCGCCAGCATAGACATGGATTACGCAAGTTTTGGATGCAAGATATACAATCGGAACATGGGGAATAAGAGTTCGATAACACCTAGCAGGGAACCCGCAGGCATAAAATTGGCTAAGGGAACGAAAGTGCTCGATCGGACTCCTGGTACATATTTCATAATTATGTGAAACACCAATTGTATCGTGACCAAACCAGTATGTGTACAAAGCAAGGAAAACTAAATATCTACCTCTATAATGTATGCGCATGAGATTTTATAGAGTATGTAGGGATATTGCATTCCATACTTGACCACTTTCTAGATCGTAGGTTCTCAGGCCGACGGGCTAAAAATAGGCCTCTATTGTTCAGTTTCCTACAAATAGTATCCATAGTTCCATGATATACAAATTGACAAGCAGACTTGCGGGTTGGCTGAGATTTTATAGAGCATGTACACTTTTTGGATCATGGGTTCTCGGGCTGGCGGGCTAAAAAACAGGCCTCTATTGTTCTGTGTATTACAAATGGCACCAAAAATTCCGTGATATACAAATTTACGAAAAGATTTGCGGGCTGGCTGGCTCAACATTGTACTTCTATTGATTTTGCGATATATAAGTTGAGAGACAGACTCCAGCGCTGGGGAGCTCCGAGAAAGGAGAAATACATACTAAATATGTACTTTTATAAACTATGGACGACATTTTATAGAGCATGTACAGAGTTGCGCAATATACAAATTGAGAAGAAGATTTGCAGTCTAGCTAGCTCAACATTGCACTTCTATTGGTCCATGTCCTCCAAACAACACTCGAAGTTCTGCAATATACAAATTGACAGACAGACTCCATGACTGCCAGTCTCAAAATTGAATATGTATTAGCATATCCAAACTTTTTTATCGTATACGGTCTTTTTGAATCATATATCTTTTTATGCATTGCTTGAAGGTGAATTAATGCTAGCATTAGTTCGAATGTTTGTCTTAGCATTTTATTCTAACTAAATTTATCCCAATGTTTGATATGCTAGCGTATCCAAGGTTTGTCTATTTTTTATTACTTTTAAGTACTTAACGTACTTAAATCCCGTCACACACATTCTTTCTTAAATGTTTACACAACGCGAGGCCCTTGGATGGTTCTGATAGCCTTAAATGTTTACCTAATAGGCCTCAGAGCCTTAAATGTTTACTTAACATGTATATCATGGAACATGCTCAACATGAAAAATATAAACAAATTTGAATAATTAATTGAATAAAATTTAACAAAACATTATCACATATTAATAATGAATACGATATTTAATATGAAATGGGCAAGCGGAGGGTCGGGGTGGCGATATAAAAGTAAGTGCAAATATGAACACGTGTATCCACTAGTTCCGGGCCTAGAAATTTTTCGAGGAACGAGTAATCCATACTAAATATGTACTTTTATAAAGTATGGATATCAGACGGATCCCTCATTCCATACTTAGACACTTTTTGGATCACGGGTTCTCGGGCTGGCGAGATGAAAATTGGACCTCTATTGTTTTGTGTCCTACAAATAGCACCCAGACTTCCACGATATACAAATTTATCGGTGGAATTCGGGCTGGATCGCTCAACATTGCACTTCTATTTTCCTGTGTGCTCCATGCAACACTGGGAGTTCCGTGATATACAAATTGACAGACGGAGTCTAGGACTGGCGGGTTCAAGATTGCGATTGTCTACATGTATAACATATAACATATATGTTATATAGCTAAAATGATCTAAAAACATTATTTTCAAGTACTAAATTATTAATAATGAATATTGATATTGTACAATTTAATTAAATAAAATTAGCAAATGAGTCGCAAGGTTCTAGTCCAGGTCCAATTGTAGATCCCCGAAGTGTTGGGCGCAAGATTAGATGGACATGAAATCTGCTAGTCCGTTGTCTAGGAAACCACGAGCATAAACATGGATTACTAAGTTTTGGATGAAAGATGTACACTCGAAACACGGGGAACGAGCGTTTGATAATGTGTAGTGGGGAACCTGTGGGCATAAAATTGTCTAAGGAAACCAAAGGGCTCAGTCTGACTCGTACTACATATTTCATAATTCATGTGCAACACCAACTGTGTGGTGACCAGATTAGTATGTGTAGAAACCAGGCAAAACTAGATATGGACCTTTATAAAGTATGGACATGAGATTTTATAGAGCATGTATGGATATGACATTCCATACTTGGCCACTTTATGGATCGCGGCTTCTCAAGATGGCACGTTAAAAAAATAGGCCTCTATTGTTCCGTGTCCTACAAATATCACAGAGAGTTCCACGATATACAAATTGACAAGTGAACTTGCGGGGTGGCTGAGATTTTATAGAGCATGTACACTTTTTGGATCACAGGGTGTGGGGATGGTGGGGTCATAAATGGGCCTCTATTGTTCTGTGACTTACAAATAACATCCACATCTTTGTGATATACAAATTGACAAGTCGACTTGCGGCCTGGCCGGGTCAACATTGTACTTCTAGTGATTTTGCGATATACAAATCGACACACAAACTCTAGGGCTTGCAGGATCCCAGAAACGAGAAATACATACCAAATATGCACAGATCCCTTATTCCATACTTAGCCACTTATTTGGATCACGAACTTGCGGGTTGGCGGGTTATAAATTGGGTCTCTAATGTTTTGTGTCCTGCAAATAGCACCCATAGTTAGGCGATATACAAATTGACAAGTGGACTTGCGGGCTGGCTGGCTCAACATTGCACTTCTATTAGATGGCAGACCTACGGGCTAGTGGGCTCTAAGAGGGAAAAAAAAAAAAAAAACACTTGCAAACAAGTTCGACAAATACAGAGAGTAAATGAAAAACTGTTTAGTATGGAAGACAGGTAGAAAAAAATGCACCTTTGCATGGATTCCTCCACATCTTTGGTTAGGATTTTTTTGTAGCATCTAGTTTTCCTGTTTTTTTCTATGAACAAAAGTACAAAACAAAAGGGATATGAACATAAGTTAACATGTAAGGAAAAGACAAGCACTATGTACATATACTAAAAAAAAATAGAATAAGATGAATAGAGTAACAAATAGATTTTAGAAGGATGTACCTTTTTTTTTTTTTTTTTGCATAATGTATATTTTATAATTCAAGTACAACACCAACTGTATGGTCACCAGAGAAGTATGTGTAGAAATCAAGAAAAACTAAGAAGCTGGATAAATTGTTTTTTTTTTTTTTCCAACAAGCTATATAGATATTCTTTGAAACATAGAAATATGACTTTGCAATATGTTTGATTTATATCTCATAATTCAAGTGCAATACCAATTGTATCGTGATCAAACCAATATGTGTCTAAGATAAACATATTGTATTGAGGAATGGAAACATTCGACGAGACATGGTAAACAAGTGCATTTTGTAGATGGCTTGTGTTGTTCAAAAGAAAGCGGAGACTGTTTTTGCACATGTAGTTTTCCAATTCTTTAGTTTTGCCATTATTTTGTAGCATGTCAATATTGAAGTCTCCTACAAGTACAATGGGTCCATTCAGATTGAAATGACACAATTAATTGAAAATAACATCTACTATGTTGGAGAATGCTACATGTGAAGCAACATACAGATTCAATATTGCAACTTTTGGTTCATGGAAAAAAAAATTGCAAGCACCACTTTGACATTATTTTCTTCGATATGTATATGGTCCAAAATTGGTACATGTTTTTTCACCAATATCATCACCCCATGTGTAATGTAACTTGATATGCAATTGTGATTTGGGAATTGTTGGTTCTACATGCATAATGCCATGTGTGTTTTCTGCAAGAACAAAATATCAGATTGCATTGTATCATAGTCATTCATTATATCATCGATGTGTGCATTTAAGCTACGTGTGTTAAGCGAGAGAATTGATACAAATGAATTTGTTTGTATGAATTGGTAATCATAGTGCAGTTTCCATTTTGCACTGGTCCCGAGTCGTTCCATTTCAATATCAACTTTTTGTTTCATTTTGAAGTTATCTTTTGTGAGAGGACTTAGTAAATACATGGAGTCTATGCTTCTGACACGGGAAAGTGTTGTGTATACAAGTCCATGTATCTGAATTCTAGCAAGCTGAAATGCAACATTATCAAGTGTTAGTCCTTGTGATCCGTGGACTATACGTGCACATGCAAGTTTAATCAGAAACTGTTTTCGAATCTTTAGTCGACATGTCTTTGATGATGTCGATACTAGCTTTGATATTTGCAAAATGGGTGTCCAATTACTTCTAGTGTTTGAATTATATAGATAAGACAACTTGTTTGCTTGTCGCTTGTCTATATGTGGTTCATGGAACTTAATCCAAATGACATCAAGTTTTTATGTTTTCGTATAGCCTTTCAGTATTCCATCTGCACCATTGACCAAGCCATCATGTGAATCATAGTTATAGGCATATATTTTAGACAACATTTATAATTTGAGGATAAGATGCAAAGGTAAAGTGACTGTATGTTCATGACGTGGCACATTTCCATGGTTGTCTTCTTCCAGGTCAATTGAATTGATGATGATATCATCGCCAAGAATGAACAATAGCATGTGGCTGTTATGCATTGCAACATCCTTATTTCTATAGAACAGGTAAGGGAACGTTGGTTCTGCTAGTGCAGGCCTCAAGCACCTCAAATTGATATATGTTAAGTCATCATATGTTTGGTTGTTTGTGAACATTCTATTTAGAATTGCAATGAATGTTTCATCTATCTGACGCATTGTAGTATGCAACTCAAAGATTTTAATATTTTCTCTCTAGAAGTTATGGGTCATTGTTTCCATGTTAATGGTAGGTTGTTCAAATATCAAAGAATCTTGGATGGGCTATGCCTGGTAAATATCCCCATAGAATATCATGTCAATGTTTCCAAAGTATTTAGTGTGCACATGTTTTATGCTTCTTAGTCGGTTGTCAATGGAATACAAGAACCAACTCCCAATCAAAGATGCTTCATCTATAAAGACAAGTTGGAGTTCCTCATAAAGCTTAGACAATGTATCCAACATTTCCTTGCTAAGTGGAAGAAACTCTGACTTGTTAAAAGGCATTAAAAATGCAGAGTGGATTGTTGTTCCACCTGCATTATATGCAGATTTTCCTGTGTATGCAACTATTAGGCCCTTTGGTTTCATAGGATCAGAGGAATTGTTTGAATCATAGATTCGTATAATCATTTGGAACAGTTATTTCGCTATGAATGTCTTGCCTGTTCCTACTCCACCTGTAAGGAACAAGTGCATAGGACTGTCCATGTTCAAGCATTTTTTAAGAGCAATGTCCTTTAGAATTGTTTGTTTTTTGTGATTCAACAGATGTATTATTATGTTGTGTTCATTATTTTCAATTAGGAAAGGATGTTTTGTGACTTGAAAACCAAGATTCAAATGCTTTTCACTTCCACATGCTGGAGGAGGAGGCAAATCCACTTGCAATTCATAGGACTCAGAAGGACTTCTGGTTGTTTTTCGGTTTGTGAATGTCTCATCATGATGGTCATGGTTTCCTAGGTCATTAACTGCAACTTCTAGATCACCCCATGTTGGATTAATATTGTAGGTAAATATAGCTTCATCGATGTGCACTATATAGTCTCAAACACAACATACACAACCTCCCATGTAGAGAAGTTATGTTTTAATGTCTCTTTGTTTTCATTGAACGGAACGTACAACAACAGTTTTTCTCTACAATAGTTTTCATAGTCACAATGTTTATTGTATCTGACAAACTGTATCACATAGGGTTTTTTTCTTTTTGATATTGGTGCACCATTCTTTTTGTAATGCGATACGAATTCTACTAAGAAGATATGCCTAATAGGAGATGGACACTGGAGGTAATAATCAACAATAGTGCGACATAGCACGTCTTTTGAATTCTCAGGCTCTTTCTCTAGCAAAACCGATGGTTTAAGCACAAATGTGCGTTTTTCAAGTGGAGATGTGTTTATGAAGACACATTTTCTTGAACTACAAGTGAGGGGCAACGAAAGTGCATGTGAACTGCTTGTTGAGCAGAAATTTGTTGAAGATTAAGCAATGTATTGCCAAGTGTGCGTATCATTTGTATGGAATCAATATGACTTCTTTCATGTTCTTTGTGTATTCTTCTGAATGCACTTGTCATATATTTTTCAACCTTTGTGATATACGAGGTACAGTACGATGCTGGAGAATATGCATTGAGCACATACTGTGCATCTGCATTTTCTTTCCATATAACTGGAATGTCCTTGGAGAAATTGTTGTTCCAAATATGGAAAAGTTTTCGTTTAAGGAAACTATTGGTTGCCTAAGCATACATTGTATGGCTTGGATGTGCTCATCTTCTAATAGATTTATCTCTATCAAGAAGGCATAAAATCTCATCAGCTCGTCAGATTCTCCTTGTTCTAGAAATGCAAACAAGGATTTAGATTTCTCAACAGCAACATTGTCCGCTAAACTAAGTGGATCTATGATTCTTGTAGCTCTCATTGACGGCACAGGAAATTTGTATCTGCAATGCGAGTTTTTTCGTTTTCTACAACTTCTTGTATGGTAATGTCTATGGAATTTGGCAAGTTCTGGATCCAAAAGATCCATGTTGCATGTTATGTATTTATCCACAAATTGTTCGATCTCTGAATTGTTATCAGCTCCATAGACTAGTGCACACTCTATCCACAATAGTGCATGGTCATGTTCATTTCCCCTATTCTGGAATTCAATCACAAAAAAGTAGTCCGATATTTTTCCGAAAAATGTTTCATCATGGCATATCAATTGTCTCAAAGCATTTATTCTATGTCTATAGTAGTGAGCACATGTCATCGTGTCTTTTCTTATGAGGTATTCAATGCCATTATTTTCCAGTGTATCAGTTTCCTTTTTACGTTTCCTGTTCCTATGAAGGTCAGATATGACAGCTACCAATGGATCCCAGCAATGCTTTGCACTTGTAAATGTGATGAAAAACGTTGGAGGGCCCAATTGTCGGATCATTGCAAAAATTGTTTTTTTGTTTTGTTGCAAATAGTCGGGAGAGGTGCGAATGTTTTTGAAATCTATGTATCCAATATTAGATTTCAAAATTTTTTCTAGGTTTACTTTGTACTTCACATCCTTGGCCAACAAATTTCTTCCTTGTTACTGGCCTTTTCTTATTCAGACCCACATGCAGGAGAGAACTTGCTCTATTACTATGCACATTGTTTTGAAAAACAACTTTGTTATGTGACAGGAGAAGTAACCGCTTGAATGTAGCAGTTCCCATTGGACTATTTTATGATTACTAAATCATTCTGTAATATCAGTGGCATGTGGATCTCCATAGAAGAGTATTGGAAAGTTTATTTCCTCAACGAATTTGTCCTTGAATATTCCAAGTGGATGTTGCCCCTCAGCAGGTGCAATTTCGACAATCTTTTCTTCCAAGTCACAAATGCACTGTGAATCAGTGAATCCATGGACCAATGTCTCAACAGGTGTTTCATTCTCTGATTCATCACTTGTATCAAATTCACTAGGATTTTAGAGAGTGTCTGTAGAGTTTCCATCCTCTTCTACAAGAACACTGTTCCAGTTGTCATTTATACAAATGTTATGTGCTTTGTACAGGGCCCTGGAACAACATGCACACACACTTTTCCTATATGATGGGTATTTTTGTATCGCAAATGTCTTTTTAGAGCCACAACAATTGTCATCGTGTTGCTAATGATTTGTGGCAAGGTTTTTTGCACAAAATCCAACTGAACAGGCACATTAATATTTTATCCTGTTAAGCCCATCTGGGGTCGTTTATAGCCCCAAGGCCTGATTTGAGAAAATGCAATCCACAGAGACGCAAGTCTCTCCTCAAGTTCTGTAAGTGAAATTACATATGGTAGTGGTGTATTACATATTATTTGGTCAGGGGTTGAAAACTGTGGCAGTTTTCCATTTTCAAGCGACCATTTGCATGGAAGAAAAATTTTGCCACTGGAAAATGGTTTATTGTGTGTTATCAAGCGGAGGTGTTCTGCTTGCAAATCAGGCGTGAAAAACTTACTGGTTTTTGAGAAATTCAATTTTTCACAAATTGCACATGTAATGGAAGGAGTGTCTTTAATTTGTTTCGTGTAGGTCTGTCTTGCATTTTTTTTTTTGCAAGGAAGTATGGGTATAAACTGTTTCTTGGTTTTCATGGGATATGCGACAGTACCTATTTATGTTCTGTTCTGCACAAACAAATTTATTTAGATTGTGATATGTGAGTTTCTCTCTAAAAGGAACCATAGCAATGCATTTTTTTCTCTCGTGCATGACCTTTTTCAAGTTGTGGTAACTTACTCTATGTTTCTTGCCCAAGGGCATGATGCGCTAATGACAATCGGGATGGATTTCACTCTGAATCAGATTCTGATAACCTAGTCCACATTTTTTGTTTAAGGCCTATATGGCCTCATCACAATTGGGATGAATTTGACGCATAACGTTTTTCAAGTTGTGATAACTTACTCTATGTTTTTTGTTTAAGCCCTGTATGGCCTCATCACAACTGTGATGAATTTCATGCATGGTTCTTTTGTTCAAGCCATGCATGGCCATATCGCAACCAGGAGGAGTTTCATGGATATACATTCTACGTGTATGTAGATTCGATGCGGTTTGGGTGGCATGGACATTCAACCCTGAACCACCGATATGTCCAAGAAAAGGTTCATAATGGATATGTGTTGTATCTGTTTTCATTGAGAGGATGTCAATTGTTCAATCGTAATTTGAATCAGTAGACCAGGAATGGACATTTCCATATGGCAAGGCCGACCATACCTAGATATTCACTCTGAATATCATAGACAACCATTGCAAACAGAATCTGCAACCCTCCACATTCCCTTTTTCATATGGAAGCACCATGTTTACAAGGTATTTCTGCGAACTTCCAACTGTCAGCATATTTTCTAGGAGATATGGCCAAAGGTGTTGATGTAAGCACCTAAAATCCTGTTGGATGCCACCTATAATTTCATTGCAAAAGGACTATACAGTTTAAAGCCATAGTGAATGCACATCGAAATTCGTTGCTACTAAACAACAAATTGCATTGAACACACTATCTCCACAGCTAGACACAACAGTTCTTGCCAGTTGTAAACCATGGAAATCTATGCGATGCATAATCTGTTTCCACTATGATTCAGGGTCTTTGCAAATGAGGGACAAGTAAATATGAGGTCCTTCAACATTGCATATGGACATTTTTCTGTAAAGTAGTGGTTCATAATGACCATTGACAACATTGGCATCATGAAACAAGATGCAATATGAATTGTCAGATGCAATTTTGTTGAATAGTAGATATCTTGTTTTTCTTGTCAATGACCATATTCCAACTGATATATTGAGCCAATTAGACAACCACCGTATACAAAATGTATCTCCCCAAATCCCCCTCTCGTGTGTAGGCAGAACAAGAGATGCAAACAACCACATCTTTGAAAAATACGCAGCGACATCATGTATTCCATGTAATTGCCGAAGAAAACCAGATTTGGGTTCGTATTCATAGGACTCCAATGCCTCAAAGTCACCATTTTTTAAACATCCCAAGAAATAATATAGCAATCCATTGCGCATCTCGGTCGACGAATATCGGAAATGCAGTAGAACCTGAAATGTATCGAAAAGGAAATCCCCTACAGTATACGAGAATGCATCCAATCTAAAAAGGCCATTGCTATGCAAAACTATGTCAATGTTGTCATGTACAATGGAATGTGTATCTATTTCACATGGCTCAACATCTATTACTTCTTTCATCTTTTGAACTGTGATTTTGAAGTTGTTTGTTAGATACTTTCAGTTTGCAAGAAAATAGAGAAAAGGGGGAAAAAACAATAAAAGTAGCAAAAAAAAAGGAAAGAAAAATAGGATAACTACAAGCGCAGAATTGGGTACCAATCCCCGTATGTATCTTTCAACCTTCTTATTCTCAACTTCAACCCCCCCTAGTCCCCATAGCATATGACAAGAAAACAAACCCACACTAGAAAGTGACCAAACAAAAGAAACAACGCAAATAAATAACACCATGAATTTACTCAGCAGAAAGACAACAGGTGGACGCAGTTTTTCGACCCACAGAATAAAAGCCTTATTTGCGTCTACACCTCGACAGATGGTAAACCCCTCTGCATTGGAATTTTCTAAATAGCTATGAATGCGACAACTGACATATGGAGACACATGGTTTCCACGAACATAAATTAAGAGCTCAGACAAAGATGGTCTGCAACAGAATTTGAGGCAAGGACTCCCACCATTGAAAAATAACAACAACAGGGAAACTTACTCGTCAATGAGAGACGGCAAGAGCTGAATCCCTTGAAAACTGGAAACCGCAACAACAGGTCCAACAACTTGCAAAGTTGAAGAACAACAAACCAGTGAACAACCACGAAGAGGTCCAATTGCAACTGCAACAACTCAACTTTGCAAAGTTGAATCAAAGAAGAACAAGAACCATGGAATGAACCATCGAACAAGCATCGACCACTGAAGCAGTGATGCCGACCATCAAAAAAATGGAAACGAAATTGTATTGCAACACATCTGTACAATATGCCCGCACGGGTGTAGACGGATTGGCAAGTGCCGTGTAAATGGAAGGAAATTTGTAAAATGAAGTCTCATGTTCGATTCTCACCCGGATTTACTCGTGCGCCATTCTTGCGGGCTGGGTGGTTGCACCTGGGGTTATAGTGGTAGCTGACGGGGATCGACCTCGTGTCACGCGAGTACGAGAACCGCGAGTTGTCGATTCCCCCAGTAAAAAAAAAAAAACACATCTGTACAATAAACATTTAAGACTGCTAGACCTGTTAGGTAAACACTAAAGACTGTCAGGACCGTCAAAGGGCGTAGCCCTGTGCAAACATTTAAGAAAAAATGTTGTGTGGCAGGCCTGTTCTCTCAAAGCACACAACAATAAAGAAACAATCACACATAGTAATATGCTAGAGAATGTATTCTACCTAGAAGAAAATGCTAAAGGAAACATTTGAACTAATGCTAGCATTAATCCACCTTCGACCAATGCATAAGAAAATATATGATTCAAAAATACCATATGCGATCAAATACTTTGGATATGAAAACATACGTAACATTGGGAATAGCGAAGCCGAAAATAAGACTTCCAATCCATTGTCCAATCAGATCTTGACAAACATGGTACTTTCTATTATATAAAAATTGATGTTTTCACTTCCCTGGTTCCAACAATAGATAATATGAAAATATTTGTGGTCAATGCACAATCTAATACGAGGTCAACGATTTATCGATCGCTATAGTCCCTCTATGCCTACGACAGGGACTAATAAGAACTCAAAAAGTGAGCAAGAGACCATTATAAGATGTTCTCAATCTAATTTGTATAATTTTGGATGGTTGTAATCCTTGTATGCTAAGCATGGTTGTGTGGTTCTGTCAATCTTAGTGATAATTTAAAATAATATTAATCCATATATATTCTAAACAAACAATTTTTGTTGCATTGACCTTTAAAGAGGGAAATTTCAGTTGCATTGACTTCGATTATCAAATGAGATTCAAATCCAAATAAAGAAAATAATCATTTAACTATACTTAATTAACATTAAAAAAAAACTTATATCATGATTTAAACAATACAAATTATAACTTAAATATATAAAACATAAATTATATTATTTTTTTTTAAATGTATTTATAAAATAAATTATATGTAAAAATATTAATAAC
>ML784936.1:653337-686911 GCA_009831015.1 Picea engelmannii
ATATATATATATATATATTACCATGTAAATAATAATTATAAATTTAGTTTATAAAATATAAATTACATTTAAAATTATTAAAAAATAAATTAATAAAAAAATAAATTAATAACAAATTATATTAAAATTTTAAACTAAATTATTAAAAAATATATATTAGCATATAAATAATAAGTATAAATTGACAGAGGCGGTGTGAAATCAGCAGAGGAAGTGGGGCACAAATCCTGAGTAAGGACAACTGGCATGTATTTCTGCATAAAATGACTAGCAATTTGAGAGGTGGACAAAGACAGTTTCCGAAAAACTGTCAACTGGACAAAGATGGTTTCTGAAAACCTGTCCTAAGATGCCTTCGGCATAATAAAAAGATACTGACATTCATGCTCTATATGCAGAAAATTAAATATATTTAAAACAATTCTGACCTTCATTCTTATGCTTTATAGGGAAAAGATTAAATATATTTAAATGGATTTTGACAAAGTTCAAATTAAATAGGTGTCATTTAATTTTTCTACTAAACTAAATGACATTTGGATTAAATAGAAATAATCAGAGAAATTTGCGGATGAGTGTATGGTCAATGTGTTCCAAGATTATAATATGTTTTGGTTTTTTCTAGGAATATTTTTTGTCTAATTTTACTATAAATTTAGTGACAAATTATTGGATCTCTAGATTTGAATGGTTAATTTTGTATAATTTGAGTGCCTAAGAGATTTTTCAACTCACTGAATCCATTTTTTAATTCAGAAATGCAATTTAAATAGAAGAAAATTGTGATACATCTAATGATACAATCTTAAAACATTTCTCTGTTACATCCTCCACCTTCAAATTTAATAATCTCAAATAATCTCTTCCTGTCAACCAATAAACCACCTTGGCATTATGATTCAGACTCAATACATACAAATCTAAATTGATTTGGTGGGCATTATGATGTAGAATCAACAATACAAAACCCACTCAAATGTTGATTTCTTGGGCATTATGATGCAGACCGAACAACACAAAACCCACTCAAATTCTTATTTCTTGGGCATTATGATGCAGACCGAACAACAAAAAACCCTCACCAATCTACTCACCAAAGAAAAGCTCACCAATCTGTTGTAGGCAGATAACAAAGAAAATCTGCTACCCAATTTATCCATTTTCAGTGGATGGTGTAATCACAATCAAAGTTCTTGGATGCAACAATACAACAAAGACAGACAAGAGAGATGCACACAATTTTTTTTTTTCCTTATTCATTATTCAGTGTCTTACCGAAATACTCCATATTCTAAAGTAACTAGCTATCCTAGCTTAACTCATTACTGTTTCTTTATTTATGATTCAGAGTCCTACTAAAAAAAATAAATATTTTCTTCATGTTTCAGAGTCTTATTAAAAGACTCCATCCTTTAAAATAACTAACTCTCCTACTTTGACTCATTAATTATCTTACAGCTAAATTGCTTTCAAAATCATATATCCATAAGCTGCTAAATCTTAGCTATTAAGAGCGTTAAACTCCAATAATTCCACATAAACCCTAAATCTTAGCTATTTAGAGCGTTAAACTCCAACAACAGTTCCACAGGGGATTTAATCATTGAACTTGTAATATAGCATTCATGTAAAGAGTGAAATTACAACTATGCCACTCACATTACACTTGCTATTTACATTCACTATTTTCACCTGAATTGATCCTCATGCACATGATTAAGAAAATTATGAAAAATAAAAAGAAACACTCCTCTATTTCTCACACAACAATAGGTTGAGCGATTTCTTCTTCGGGGGTATATTCCATGTTAGCTCTCTTCCCAGAAATTCATCCTTCTTGCTGCCCAACAATTTCTCCTCGTCAATCTCCTTCGATCTCAGCCTAGTGATCTTTCTCAATTGCTCAGGAAATCCGTTGAAATGCCCAACAATATGCCTCAACTTCTCCAGGAATCTTCTTGCCCAGAGATTGTTCAAATGAAGCCCTGGAAGTTGCCCCCTTCTTTCTCCCTAACCTAGCGATTTCTTCTCTCTCTTACAATTCTTCCACATCGATCCCCTCCCTTGTAATGAATATCCCAAGTAAAACTGGAGCTGTTTTCTGTTCCATCACTCAACGAGATGTTCCTGGAATCACTAATATCACGCTGCCATGCCATCACACCCAGCTATATTTATGTGGATTCATCATCTCTTTGTTTTTGTTATTTCCCTTTTCCACAATGGCTCCAAACAAAATTATAAATCAGGTAAGCAAGCAAAACATGGAGGTTTCTATTGGGTGTGGAGGTAAGCCTGCGGTTCCCATTTTCACCTTTCTCTAGATGAACGAAAGATCACAAACCAGGTGACATGATCATGATGAAATGATTTGGAGCATGGATTTTGATGGTGCCAAGTCCAAACATTGGTGCTGGGTTATTTTTATGTGATCCCAAAGGAATGGCAATCCCTTATCTTTTTTAGTCCCTACCGTAGGCATAGAGGGACTATAGCGATCAATAAGTTGTTGACTACATATTAGTTTGTCCATTGACCAAAAATATTTGCATAATACCTATTGTTGGAGCAAGGGAATTAAAAGCATATATTTTTATATAATAAAAAGTACCATATATGTACTGATCTGATTGGATAAGAGATTGGAGGTTTTATTGTCGGCTTCGCTATTCCCAATGTTTTATATGGCCACATATCCAAACTTTTTCTCGTATACAATATTTTTTAATCATATATGTTTCTTGTATATTGCTTGTAGTTGGATTAATGCTAGAATTAGTTTGAATGTTTGTATTAGCATTTTCTGCTAGCTGAATATATTCCAAAGTTTTGATATGTACTAAGCATATTGAAATGTTTTGATATCCAATCTTTATAGTGATTAAGAATTCCAAAGTTTATAATGTCCTTGTCAGATGTATTTTTGTTGAAATGTATTGACACATTTTTTGAGATGCCTCAATAGGCCTGAAATCTTAAATGTTTACATGAGGCAACACCCTCCAACAGGCTTGCCAGCTTAAATGTTTTCATACCGCAAGGTCCTTAGACAACTTGACATCCTTAAATGTTTATGTAAATACGCTTCTTGGAGTACATTTTTCCTCAAAATTTTCCATACAGTTAGAGTGAATTTGCACAGTCTTGTTTGTCCATCTCCAATTCAACAACCATTGTATGTTTCATCCTTCTTCTACATTTGCAATGCATTTTCGTTATCGTCAAAGCTACATACATTGTTTACTGGTTCGGTGAGTGATTCTTCTTCGTTGGTTTCTCGGTTGCTTCTTATTGTTGTTTCGTTCATGAGTCGATTTGCGCTTCTACATTTCAGCGTTTTGGAGTAAGTTTTGATTCCATAGTTTCATTTTCTATTCCTTGTTTATTGTTCAGTGTTTGCAATATGCAAGTAAAAATGTTTGCTTATTTGTAGTGGCATGGTCCTTGTATGTTTTTGGTTCCTTCCATGCTTGGGCTACAGTTTCGTAATCGTTGGAGATACATATGTTCTTTGTTGGCTTGGTGGTTCTTGTTGGTTCATTGGTTCTGTTAGCACTAGGAGTCACCTTTTGATTGCAAGGAAGGTAAGCCCAGTACCCATCAGGTGATATGTGAAAGTATGAATGTTTTTTTGAAAGGTCGAATGAAAAAACTCAGAATGATAATATCCTCACTCAGAAACAAGGCTACCATGTAACAACAAATAAGGTCTTGGCTAATTTCAACCAGTAGTTTGGGAGTAAATATGGATAGAAGGAAGACTTGAATGAGAATAATGTAAGAGCTACTAAAAACATCAGGTCCACAAAAGCCTAAAGGAATAAAGTTTCTTAAAACAAGATCTTCTTGAAATTAGAAACTAAGGAGCTAAATAAACACCATGACAATAAAATGATCAAACATCCATCATATCATTACCACAATCATCCATATGAAGCATTCAAATATGAACATTTAGCATTAGAAGCAAATAGTCTAAAATAGGAGTTGATTTCTATTAGTCAAAAAGTCTTAAGTCCAGTACATACTAGATCACAGTCACTTTATAAAAAATATTACAGTTTCTTGGGAGCCTTGCTCTACCATCCAAACCTATTAAAGAAATTCATCTATCTATTTATAACAAGAAAGGGAGGAAATAGCTGGAGGTACGAGCTGGCCTCTTTTCCTTAAAAATCTCAGAACATTTATTTATTCTAACAACTAAGATAACAACCTATGCTATAAAACAGGGAAGTGTTGGTGACTAAACCCAATCATGCTTATAACTGCTTTGATCCTCTTTTGCTGCTCAACTCCTGTTTTGCCATGTGTCTCTTTGGATCTTGTAGTTGTCCCCTGCATGCCAACTGCTACTTTTGTCATTTATTCCATTATTAACTTAGCCAAAACTGTTGGCTTAGTATTCCTAGATCCCTGGTGTTTGCTGGCTACTCACTTGGGTAGCAATTCTGTGTAGCACCCCCTTCCCCCTTAGCATCTTCCCTTTTTTGATGTCACCTTGGTAGAAGATGGAACTTCTTCTAACCCTGGTGGAGGTGGTGGTGAGAAATCTCTGTGTGGGGAAGGACATACCTCCTCCTCATCTTCTCTGACCTGCTTATTGATCTCTAAAATAGGGGCTCTACCCTTTCTCTTCTTTTTGATCCCTGTTTTAGTAATGGTAGGTGATGAAGAGCCTGCAATTTGTGATTGGGGGGTAGGTGTTGGGTCCAACTTAAAGTGATAAGAGACCAAAAAATTCTCCCAGGAGATCTCTTTCTTTCCTAACTCTTCAGAGACAAGCATCCTGATAAGTCCAGAGTGGAAAAGACTGGAGTCCACATCCTTGGATTTGTCTTTCACCCTATCTTCCATTTTACCTATACTTCTTAGCAAGTAATATGGAATATTCATCTAAACCTTACCAATAAATGCAACAACAACCTTATGTGGTAATGGTACAGGGTGTTAAATCTCCCTTCACAACTAAAATATCTCTGTATGATTTTCAACATTCTGTCAAACTGGTCAATCAACTGATTTATTGGCACATTCTTAGATAAATCATTGGCTTGTTATTCAGTCTTGAAAAGATCTTTAATGAAAGGTGAACTCGATACCATGGCCTTGAATCAATTTTCTCCTGAAATGGGAATCCCTGTTGCAGCTGAGATGGAGGCTTCAATCACCTCAAACTCCAAATCTCCAACTCTGGTTTTCTTGCCATCAAAATTTAGTGCAAATTGTTTTGCTACTTCTGAGTGGCCTCTCTGCATGTTCTGGTAGAAAGAGATGCATCCTTCTCTTCAAAACATTTCTCTTGCCATGGGTTCTGTGTCAAAAAGGTGCATGTCCACAGGTTCTGTTCGAACTATCTTTCCACCTTTGTGTGCTTTCTTTGACTGAGGGGTCTCCATGACTCAGAAAAAGGGTTCTTAAGAGGCTGTGAGGGATGCTATTGACCACAAAACTTCAATTTAAGTCTCAAAAGCACAAGGATGGCCCTCCAAATTAACAGTTCTTAGAAAATGAACTTGGCTATGAGAAATGGACTTTCAGGCTCATACAGGTTTTCAAAGTGTAGACTATGAGGAAGTAATTCCAAATTGACTCTTCGTACAGGATGAAAAGAAGAAAAGGATAATCAGAGAGGTTTGAGCAGCGCCTCTGTGTAGCGCAATGCATACACAGAGGATGGGCTATTTCAGGCCTGTGACTTTCAAAGGCTACGACTAAACACAATAATCAGACTATGGATACAAGCGAAGATGTTTATAGGAATGCAAATATGGCTCCCATACTACCCTGCAAGCTTATCAAACCGAAACCCGAGCACAAATCTCCTATGAAAATTAATATGCGAAAGAGGTTGCATAGGATACCTGTGAATTCGACAGTTGTTGAGCTCCTCAACAGAAACTTAGGATGAGATTGAAGAAACTTCGGCCCTGAAATATCTCACAGCATTAGATTTAGTGGACAAGCGATCGTCTGAACTGAACTGGAAAACTTACGCAGTGCATCACTGTTGAACTTTTCAAATTTAGAAACTATTACCAAGGATCATAAATGAAAGATCTTTTGAAATCATTTCAACCGACTTCAGGCATTGAAAACAAGGGTTAAAGTATCAGTTGTGGCAATCATGACTTGGAGTGGGTGCATAATAATCATGACAGGCGCTACAGAAATGCTTGCTGAGTGGGTAGCGTTCTCCAAATCAAAAAATTATTGGACAGGTGAGTGGGGTTGATGAGGTATGCATGCGAGGTCATGAGTGATGAGAGAGGTGTGTCACATCAGCCTGGTCATGGGAGGTATCAACCTAGGAATGAATCACGAGAGGGGAAAAAAATAATAGACCATGAGCTCATAAGGGTTTAAGGACCAAAAATTGAATTGTGGATAAACACATGAGCTATGAATCAAAGGTTTAGTCATCCTAAGGGGTCCTATCATAATTAACATTTAATGGATGAGAAATTCATTTTAAAGAGAAAATAAGAATCTAAGTTTTTTTTTTAATTTTTCTTTTTTAACAAAAACAAACTAAGAGGCCCAAGGTGAATTAGTGTGATTACAAGTTCGTGGGTTGTTGTTTCTGTTTGTTTGGCTCAACTTTACGCTTTGGGGCCCTGGGGTGCAGTTCAGCCTGTTCATGTTTTCTCATTGTCTGGTGCTTTCTTTTTTCTTTTGTTTGATTCGGCCTTGCAGGGTTGGGGTCTAGCGGTGGTGGTTGGAGATTTTATTTTTTCTTTTTTTTTGGATTATTATTGTTTTTTGGGGCACTTTACGATGTTCGGCCCCTGCACCCAGGATTCGACATGTAGTTGAGTTATTTTCCCTATCTGTCGAGGTCGATATCTGTTATTCTGTGAGATTTTGTTGGTGCTTCAATGCTGGCATGAAAGAAAATAGTTGCATGCAAAATTGTTCGAGGATTACATGTGAAATTGAAATATCTGTTGTTTTTTTGTTAGAATAAAGCATATGCAGGCTACATTTATAGACCATGTATGGTCATATGTGTCGATATGACATTACATGTTCTTTCTCCTCTACATAGATTGGTGTGCACATGATACAATTTGTGTTGTGCTTGAGGTATGATATGTACAACAAAGATTCTGCAAGATTATATTTGGATGTCTGGAAGCATGTCTGGGTAGTTTTCCACGGAAAACCAAAAACTTGTGTTGTGGGCACAACAATCTATGTAGAGGATAAAGAACATGTATTTCTATTGGTGGAAGCATATCTAAATAATTTTCCGTGGAAAACCAGAAATTGTTTAGCTACGACCATGCAATTGCATGATATTTTGTGGCTTTTAATATCTTTTGGGCAGGGAAAAAAAATTACACGCTTATAGCCATGGATGGAGAAGCACAAAGGTTCACGTTTATGCCTATGTTCTAGACTATTCATTGAGTCTGTTTTACTCTATGTACATATTGCTTGTTCTCTGGTGCATACCAGCTTCCATTCATGTTCATTGTATTTTGTGTGTTCCCACATTCAAACAAACAAAATAGCTGGAGAAAACGAGGGAGTCTTGACTGCATCGATTGAAGAGGATATAGAAAGGTGCATGCTTGTATTGTTATTTCATATTGCGTTGTTTTGTATTTCATTTATGGTTTGTATATGTGTTCACCTAGTTTATTATATGTACATGTTGTGTGCCTTTGTACATGGTAAGTTATCTTCATTACATGCCTTCCTGCATACTAACTTTCTTCATGTCCATTGTCTTTTCGTTGCATTGGTACATTTAAACAAGCAGAATAGTTGGAGATGGCGATGGGCTCTTTGGTGGGTAAATAGACCTGTTTCTCTTTCTTTTAGATGTCTGTCTTCATACTAACTTGCCTTCATGTCCATTGCATATTTGGCGTTGCTGCCTTGGAAAGAACAAGTTGCTTGGACAGGGAGATGAATTGTTTTGTGCAACAACAGAGGGTGTGGTGGTACAATCTTCTAAAAGGTATACAAAGTGTGGTGGTAAATTAAATATACAAATCGGGTGGGGGCATATAATATTATACTTGAAAATGATGGCTTGGCACAATGGGCCTTTCTTCCCTCCCTATTTCTACTTTTTGCATTTTCTATTATCCCTTTTTTTTTCTAATTCATCTTCTTAGTGTGCTTTCTGAAAATGCCTTGGTGCGTTTGTTGGTGGATTAACGGTTTCACATCTATGGTCGCGCTTCTACATGATTCCATAGTTACCTACTTTCTCGATTGTGGGTGTCGAGCTGGCAGGTTGAAGATTGCTCCCCTAGCTTTCGGGGGTCTGTGATATACAGATTGGCCATGGTGCCCCGCCCTCACGCCCTGTTTACTGTTAAACATTTGTCTAGTTAAAAAAAATAGATGCATACAATTTTACTGTTATTTGGTCCTTGGGATGGAAAGTATACAATGCATATGCTTGTTTAATCCTGATGTTCATCTGCACATGCTTGCATCAGAAAAAGTTGGACTAGTGACATGGGCATGAGCAGTCAGTCATCCCAGACATCAGCAGACCGACAAAGCCAAAGGTAAATATGCATACGCTCTTCTCTTACTATATTTACTAAAAAAATATCCTCCGGTATATATTCATCTATGGCATGGTGGATATGTTGATGTCATCTACAATACATGGTTTGTAGCTCATAAGAAGTATCAACAAGTACAAGAGAGACGTCGAACGTGCTGCATGTTCCACAGACTAAGAGGTGTGGTTGCAAAACTCTGGCTCCATAGTTCATCAAAGCTATGTGTGTACTTGTAGATTTATGCCAGTGAAATAAGAATACAGAAAAAAAAAATGCACACTACCATTCACTTTAGTTTTCCTGTTCAAAAATTGTCACGAGGTTCTGGAGTTGTAACATCCAAAGTACTATCAATAGAGGGCTTGAACAACTATTGAATTGGACGAGTGTTCGTCGGGGACATAATGGTTGTCTATAGAACCGACTTGGACAAGGAAAACAAAAGTAGATCCATTATGCGTGCTGACATGACAAACAAGGAGGCCATGATGACAGTGACACTGACTGTTCCTCCACAACTTCTCTAGAAACATGCAAAAAAGATATTGTTGGGTAATGGGATATCCATTACAAATTTTAATATATTTCCCAAAACAGTATATGACCATGGTGATTGCGATCGAATTATTTCGCTCAACAAAACAAGCATCATGGAAAAAAATTCCATTGTTTGTTCAGAATATTGTTTCGTCCTAGACTAAACTATCAGCCAGCTTGCATAGGGCATTGATATTTACCCAATCAGAACGATTGGCGCAGCTGTGACATTGGCGAGAAAACTTGGCTTGCAACATTCTCCATATAAAGGATGGAGAGTCAGACAATGACAAGGCAATGGTACCGCTTTTCATATTCAATTTTGTCCTTTACTTTCGCATGTGCATGTATCTCGGGTAAGTTACATAAATATTGCACTGTTCCATGTCGCAGCTACAATTGTTCGATACGTATTCAAATTTGTTTTCATCAATCTAACAACAATTGCATAAAGGGCAGATTCCACTTATGTTTTTCAAAAATATAACAAAGAAAAGGGATGTTAGAGAAAGGATATTTTGGACAACCACATAAATGTTTGTAATAGAGTTGTGAGAAGATATAGTAGAAGATCTGAAGAGACTACCTAGTTCTACATCCACAAAATCATCCTCACTTTGCTTATAGAAATAGCCATCAAGAAATTTATGCGACATGTTTAATTTTTTTTTATTTTTTTAGGGGGAGGTGGGGGGTGCAATTGTGTATTATATTGTTCAATGTATTAATTTCTATGCTCACATTCCCAGGTTGAAGGTATTTTAGTTGCAACCAATGTCTACTTGACCCCCTTTGAACATGTATGTGCAAAATGAAACTCTGTTGCTTCTGCCTCCGCTTTGATAAGTGATGATACAATTGATTGTCTACGATGCGGTGAAAAATGTCCATGTATATATGGACATTGCGTCAATGGTGTCATTCGAACTATGGGAAACACAACCGTGCATTGTACGATTAGGTAGACTCTCTTACAAAATGTGCTTCCTAATTTGGCAGAGTTTTTGTATGAAACATATCTATAGAAAAAGGCAAGCAATGTCTACATGTTGCGCGAGCTTCATATACACAACAAATTCACCTTAAATGAGGACAATGCAATTTTTCATATAGGCTGAAGAAGGGAAAAATATATATATATCAAACTTAGGCAAGAAATGAAAATACCTCATGTGTCTCTGCAATATTTCTTGAACATCCAGATGAATGTTCGTTGGACTTGGCTAGTTGGGATTGCACGCGCATAAGATTGTTTAGTCCAAAAAATGGAAAGAATTGTAGAAAACCCCATATATCCCATGGCCCCGGTTATTTTCTACTGGGAACATATACTAGATGCAAGAGAAAACTAATGCAACGACATCTTTTCTTTGTATATTAAATTGTTTGGTGCAAAGGTCGATGGGTCCTGCTCTACGAAACCTTCTGGGAACTTTCTTGCGGCCTATTTGAAGTTTGGTTGGTTCTTGGTTGTGTGCTTCGTCTCTCAATTTGTATACCGCAGAACTCCAACTGTTGTTTGGAGGACATGGAGCAATATAATTGAATTTTTTAGCCAGCTAGCCCGTAGATCCGCCTAAAACTTTCTATGGCATTGTGACACAAATGTAGTATGTGGCTTGTTTTAGCAGACTACGTTGATCAATGAACTTTGAAAAATTATTGTCCTGGAATTATTTGAAATCAACGAATATATACTATGTGAAGTGCAATTGTGCTATCATATCAACAAGCGACCCTTAAAATTCAAATTGGTCGTTGTTTTGGCATTTTTCTTAATCGATGAACTCGGTAAAATTAATGTCCTGGAATAATTTGAAATGAACGAATATACATTGTGCGGAGTGAAATTGTTCTATCATATGAACAAGAGGCTCTTAAAATTCAAATTGGTCCTTGTTATGCTTGCGGTGATAGAATTTAAAAAAAACTTTCTTTTCTTTCCTTCATTTTTTTTTAAAATAAGCGATTTAACATCCTTTAATAATTTAATGTAATTCAATTGTACAATATCAATATTTAATATTAATAATTTAGTATTTGAAAATAATGTTTTTAGATAAAGTTAGATAGGATGACCATCTGTAAACAATTGCAATCTTGAATCTTCCTGTCGATTTGTATGTCCCGGAACTCCAAGTGTTGTTTGGAGGACACGAGACAATAGAAGTGCAATGTTGAGTTAACCAGCCTGCAAGTCCTCCTGTCAATTCATATATCGCGTAAGTCTGGGTGATATTTGTAGGACATAGAACAATAGAGGCTCAATTTTGAGCCCGCCAGGCCGAGAACCCGTGATCCAAAAAGTGCCTAAGTATGGAATGAGGGATCCGCATATGTTGTATAAAATCTCATGTCCATAATTTATAAAAGTACATGTTTACTATGTATTGCTCATTTGTCGGAAATTTTTTATATCACTCGCCCGACCAAATTGTACAAACTTTCTTGTCTAATTAAATTATGCAATATCAATATTTAATATTAATAATTTAGTATTGAAAATAATGTTTTTAGATATGTTAGATAGTTGATAGGGATTACCATCCATAAACAATGGAAAACTTGAACCCGCTAGTCCTTGAGTCCATCTGCCAATTTGTATATCGTGGAACTTTGAGTGTTATTTGGAGGACATAGAACAATGGAAGTGCAATGTTGAGCCAGCTAGCCCACAAGTCCACTTGCCAATTTGTATATCGTGGAAGTGTGGGTGCTTTTTGTAGAGCACGGAACAATAGAGGCCCAATTTTCAGCCCGCTAGCCCGAGAACCTGGGGGCCAAAAAGTGGCTAAGTATGGAATGGTGGATCTGTACGTGCTCTATAAAAATTTCATGTCCATAGTTTATAAGAGTACATACTTAGTATGTATTACTCATTTTTTGGAAAACCTCTAGGTGCAGAAGTTGGCGGATTCACGACTTCAGATTTCACTTACTTTTGTATCACCAGCCTGACCGACCACTTCTCCGTTTGATATTTTAATAAATGAATATAAACTGGACCAAGTCCAATTGTGCTATGACATGAACATGAGGACCTTAAAATTCAAATAGTTGGCAAGTCCTCTTGTGAATTTGTATATCGCGGAAATGTGTATGTTGTTTGTAGGGCACTGAACAACAGAGGCCCAATTTTGAACCTGCCAGCCCGAGAATCTGCCATCCAAATAGTGGCTAAGTATGGAATTAGGGATCCGTACATGCTCTATAAAATATGGTGTCCATAGTTTTTAGAAGTACATCTTTACTATGTATTACTTGTTTCCTCCGAATGTTGTTTATAAGGCACATAACAATAGAACTGTAATGTTGAAGGACCCAGTCCGCAACTTCGGTTGTCAATTTTTATATCGTGGGACTCTGGATGCTATTTGTAGGATACAGAGAAATAGACGCCCAACTTTGAGCCCAACAGATCGGGAACTCGCAATCGAAAAAGTGGCCAAGTATGAAATGCGGGATCCATACAAGCTCTATAAAAACCTCATGTCCATACCTTGTAAGAGTTCATACTTAGTATGTATTACTAATTTTTCGAAAAACTTCTACCTGTGGAAGTTGGCAGATTCACGACTTCAGGTTTCAATTATGTTTAGATGACCAGCCCGACCAACCGCTTCTCCATTTGATAGTGTAAGAAATGAATATAAATTGGCCTAAGTCCAATTGTGCTATTACAACAACATGAGGACCTTAAAATTGAAATAGTCCACAAATCTTCTTATCAGTTTGTATATCGCGGAAATCTGGGTGTTATTTGTAGGGCACAGAACAACAAAGGCCCAATTTTGAGCTCGTCATCCCGAGAACCCACGATCAAGCCTGAGAACCCACGATCCAAAAAGTGACCAAGTATGGAATGAGGGCTACATACATTCTTTATAAAATCTCATGCCCATACTTTATAAAAGTACATACTTGGTATGTATAACTCATTTCTTGCAAAATTGAGTAGGTGCGACACAAAATTTTTGGAATGCAAGTTTCCGAATATGCGGGTTTTTCTTTGCAATAAGATATTTCACATCCTTTTATAATTTTATGTAATTAAATTGTACAATATCAATATTTAATACTTTAGTTTTGAAAATAATGTTTTTTGGTAGTGTTACATAGTTCATAGGGATCAACATCCGTAAACAATCGCAAGGTTGGGCCCGCCAGCCCTGAAGTCCATATGTGAATTTTTATATGGCAGAAGTCTGAGTGTTGTTTGAATGACATGGAACAATATAAATGCAATGTTGAGCGAGCGAGCCCGCAAGTCCTCCTGTCAATTTGTATATTGCAGAACTCTTGGTTGCTATTTGAAGCTAACGGAACAATAGAGGCCTAGTTTTGAGCTCACCAGCCCCAGTACCCGCGATCCAAAGATTAGCTTAAGTATGGAATGTGGGAACATTACATGCTCTATAAAATCTCATATCTGTTCTTTCTAAAGATAGATTTTATGTATTGCTCCTTTTTTCCTGAAAATTTCTTGCTAAGGAAGTTGGCAGATTCACGTATTCAGATTTCACTTACTTTTATATCACCATCCCGACCGACCAACCACTTCCTTGTTTCATATTATACAAACCTCCTTCTCTAATTAAATTTTACAATATCAATATTAAATATTAATAATTTAGTATTCAAAATAATTTATTTAGATAATGTCCAATAGTTAATAGGGATTAACCTCCATAGACAATTGCATGCTCGAGGCCGCCAACCCTGGAGTTCATCTGTCAATTTGTATATCGCGGAACTCTGAGTATTGTTTGTGTTATAACCCCAATTTTCACCAGATATGCTTACCTGGCATCAGGCCATCCCATTTTACATCTTTTTCCAAGCCACTACTGAACAACCTCTTAAAAAACATCCCTTTTGAGGGCATACGCACCCTACTCCACTATTTCACGCATGTGTACATTAGCTGACCCACTACAACCCGCATATACCTAAAAAAAACACGAAAAATAGAGAGTTGCAGATGGAACACATAGTTTTGGGTAAGTTACCTAAACCGTTTGATTTCCCATAGCCGGTCACTCGACCAAATACCTAGCCCTTTCTAGCCTATAAAAGAAAGGGTAGGGTCCCATTTGGAAAAGAAAAATAATTGTAAAGAAACTCTACCCGATTTCGCATTCCCTTTGTCCCAACCTTTTGCAACTAGTGTGTGAAGAGAAACATATACAAAAGAAGTTGGATAACAGTTGAAGAGGAGCCCAGGACCAGACTCGAGGAGCAATGGCCTATCTCGCTATTGTAAGTTACTCTTATGAGATTAATAAAAAGAAGTACTTTTGCCGTCCCGCCATATGAGGTTTTTCAATGTCTAAATTTGATTACATTTTGATAGAATCTCTAACCCATTAGTTTTGTTATCACCCTATAAGTTATAGGATCAAATGGTGACTGGGATATTATCTATCTCTAGTGTTTTTGTTGACAAATGATTTTTCATTCTACAAATAATTTGAAAAAGAAAGAAAAAGGAAAAAGAAAAGAAAAGGAAAGAAAAAGAGGGCATAAAAGATTTTCAATAAAAAGCCCCATGCAATAATAGTAGCTTGGTCCATACCTTTCAAGCATGGCCAAGTTCTTTTTTAAATTTGATGTTGATAGGGTAGTGAATGAATTTGGCTAAACAGTTTAATCTTAGCCAAAGTGTCTAGGTAGATTAGTGAATAAATCTGGCCAGACTGTCTAATCTTGGTCGGATAGCCCCATGGTAGAGTAAATTCTTAACCCAACAATCTAATCTGGGTTAATTGTCATAGGAAGATAGGTTAGAATGTAGTTTAGTTTCTTTGTTGCTTCATTTCAATAAGAACCAGCTTGATGTAAATGTTGTACCATGTTTCATATGCTTATAAGATCGTTTGGTCGAGCCCCATGGTGGTGTCTACTTGAAAAGTTTGGGGAAAAACCCATAAAGTGCGTTTATCCTAATTTTTTCCCCGATGCATGTGTTTCCGCTCCCCACTTATGCTCCCTGTACATATCAATGGTCCTGATCGTGGCACCCAGATCTACGGTGTACAGAGCATTCCGGACCCCCCCGACCATTCTGCTTTTAACCATGCGGGTCCAGAATCGATGATAAGACCTGCGCGCATCTGGACGACTTTGGATCGAGCGCCCAAATCTACAGTCAGATTTTGATTCCAGACCCCCCCATCCATTCTGCCTTTAATGGAGGGGGGGGGGGGTCCGGAATGAGTGATAAACAGAGCGCAGAGATTTGAGGCTTAGAAATGGGCGCGCAGATCAACGGCCCAAAATGTATTTCGGACCCCCTCGAATGATATGCTTTTACCCAAGGGGGGGGGGGTCCGGAATGGAATCTTCCCTCTGGTGGGTCCCTTGTTATACGTGGCGTCGATCTATTGCCCTGAGTCCTGTCACCATCTACTAGCTGACAAACCTCTGTCACCACTGGACGTCACCTTCCACCTTTTTCAAACTGGTCATGTCCCATAACTGTTGTCAGTCCTTCCCCCCTATTCGCTCATGGCAAGCCCCTTATTGTGAATTTTACCTCCAATCGATAGCCTCCACGTCACCCATCCATATTCCTCAGCCACTGCCACCCGCCATCTCAACCTCAAAATGATCCATTGGCCATTTATTACTGGATAACCTATCTGTTATCTAGCTGACCTATCTCCCACTCCCAACCGACCCCTATTTAAATAAAACTATCGTTATTCCCCTTACTTTCGCTATTCACCCATCGCACCAGAGAAATTCACCGCCTACTCCTCTATTACAGTCCGTTGTCCTCCTCCACAGTCAGTCACCCCCACTAACATTGTGTTTTATTGCAGGTATTGTTGAAGAGATGGTGACAAAATCCAAACAAGCAGAAGGAGAGGAGAATCCATTTCTCCTGCCTCCTGTCGACCTGGACAAGATCCCACTGGTCGAAAAAGACCGATTAATCGCAGATACCAAATGTGATTTTGATTTCTCAGACCTCCAGTCATGGCTTAGGGAAGTTTTCCTGGACCAAAGTGATGAAATTGGACTCTAGGAGTCCAATTTACCCCTCTACCTCTTTCCCCAGATCCACCATTTTCCCGAGTTCGCTCTGAAGTGTCAAGCCCACTATATTCCCAAACAAAGAGTCGTCATCTCCTCATCTGGAGAAATCCTATTTCTCATCATGCCCGAATCCATAGACCAGATGATGCAAATTCCCCGAGCCGACTCTGTGTGTCCCTTCAACCTGGAAATTCTCACAGAATTGTACCAGAAAATGACCTTCCCCCAAAGAGCTCAAATATTCGAGCTCTTCCTTCCCCCATCCGTTCAATTCCCCTCCACAAATCCTCCTTACCTGTCGTCCATGTTCTCCACTAAGTGAAACCAGGTCATTTAATCCCTTTGTGCTTTGTTAGGATACTATTCTGACCAGTGGGTAGATGAACCCATTCTGGGTTTTCTATCCATCTTCTCTACCGATGAAAATCCCACCACCCAGTTTGATTTCAGCACATTCTTGGCAGACAATATTCACGAACAGTTCGTGAATTTTGACACAGAAGGCATGTTCAGATACTCATCGGTACTAGCATACTTGTTCGTCTTCTTCCAGGCAGATAAATTTGGAATTTCCATGCAGAATATGGATGGAGATGGGACCTCAAGAAGTCATAGCATGGACCTCCTTTCTCAAGCACAACTCCACTAAGTTCATCTTCAAGGAGTTCATCGACCAATTCTACCACCCTATGGTAAGCATGCCTGGTGGCAGGCCCGAGCCTCGGATAAACGATGAAGTTCAAAGGATCTTGCACCTCTCGGATAACACAAAGACGGGTGATTGGTATTTATACCAGGATCACACCAAGATCAAAGTATACGGGTGCGAGTTGGCACCGTATAAGTTGCCCAAGTATCTGCCTGTCAGGATTTTTTCTTTAGAATACATAAGGCAGATCATAAACTCTGATGACATCCACTTCATGTCATTGAAGAAAAAGTAGCAGCTAAGAATCAAGGGGCAGATTGGCTCTTTCATCTGCAACAATCATGGCATTGGGCAAGAGGCAAACAGGATGTTGAGGGGGATGAAGGTCTCCATGAGCTTCCCATGGAATTATGATCCTTTTGGGGTCATCTCAGAGATGAGGGTCAAGAACAAAAACATTCCATATATTCATGAGCCCAGGCCTGAGATTGAAAAATTTGCAAATCAGATAGTGTGGGAGCCTAACACATTGGTTGAAGTACAACAACAGGATCCCCCGGCCACTGTGTCACAAACAACCACGCCACAGGTCCCGAAGGAAAAAAGGCCTCGACAATATTTATCTCCGCCTGTCATGGAGGTATCGTCCGAAGAGTTCCAGCTGCATACTAAGAGGCCCAAGACTTCGTCAGTCCCTGGCCTGACCGGGGAGAAAGAAGTCTCGCCCACCACAGTGACCAAGTCTATTTTTCCACCCTTCGGTTCGAGCCTCCATAAGGCCATAACCTCAGCAGTGACGGAGAAATCTACAAATCCTCCATTGACCACCCAGCCAAGCAAGGGGGTACCAAAGCTGAGTATTTTCGAGAAGTACGAGGTGGTCAAGAAAAAGAACCAAACCCTTACCAGCAGTACTTGCACTTAGTTTTAGAAGCAGACGTCGACTGCACAGCATAGGTTGTTGTCTGCATTTGACACAGAAAAGGGCAGAATGCACATGGCCTTCCTCTGGGTACAGGTACCAGACCCCAAAGTGATCACTGATTATAAAAGGACCACCTTCGAATTTCAGACGAAGGACGTGCATCCGGCCGATCAGATGGATCTTCACAAGCAGACAGGGGAAATGGTTTTCTACACACTGGCACATGCTTCTACTGCTGCTTGAAAATTACAGGTGTCCATGAACAATGTTCAAACACAGCTCAAGATGGAGAAGATTTCATCATTTGCAAAGGACAATAGGATCAAAACTTTGGAGGAGCTAGTCCTCAAGATCGGTTATGATCCTTCGAACGTCAAAGCAGCGGAGGAAATGATAAAGAAGAAAAATGCTGACATAGACTCCTTGAGAAAAGAACTAAAACTCCCGCCCACTGAGGATCCTCAAGCGAAGGAGATAGCAGAGAAAGAAGGAGAGAAAGATAAGATGTTAAGGCTGCTCATGGAGCAGAATGCACAACTTAAAGAAACGGAGGCTGAGATGGAAAAGTTGTTAAAAGAGAAAGAGCAATTGAAGCCAATGGAAGTCATTCCATTGAGTGCCATCCCAATTTTAGGAGTAAGCACAGCGTCAGTGACAGAAATCCCATCCACGACTCCATTGACATCACAGGAGAAGACAGTTGACCTGGCTAAGTCCATGGAAAAGATGAACCTGCAAGAAACAGAGATCAGCAGGCTCAAAAAGGAAATTGAGAACCTTCAGGAACTCAAAACTTCCTTCCAGACCAGCCTCTCCAAGGAAAATAAGGTGACAGAGAAGCTCAAGCAGGAGCTACAGTAGCTCTGGAAGCAAACAGTAGCAAGGAAGACTTTGGATGAGGTTAAAGAGAATGTATGGATAGACATCACTAAGTAAATAAATGAGATATGGCCCATGATCCAAATCATGTTTGAGCAGAATGAGTTGATGCTGAGAAGCAAACAAGCCATTGAAAAGATCATAGTAGAATTGGGAGACATGCCTGCACAGGCAAACGAGAACATCAAGTTCCTCAATTCTAAGACCAGGGAAGAGCTGGAAGGACTGAAAATTGAAGACAAAACATAAACCATCCTTGAGGTCAAAAGAGTTTTGAGTAAGAGAAGATTAATGCTTCAGTTGGAAGAAAAGGTTCAGGCCATGGACCTGGGAGTACAGAAATTCTTCAGTAAGATCGAAGCTCTCCAGAAGAAAGGTCTTCCTGGTCTAAAAGTGATCAATGATAAATTGATGACACTCCCAGACTACAAGAAGAGATTAGCCGAAGTGGCTAAGGACAGTTCAAAGTTTGCATGCATACAAGGGAGCATCACCGGCAAGGCATTCCTGGATGCCCTTCAGTGGGACATCAGTATCCAACACGAGATTCGATACATATTCCTCACCAAGCCTACATTCGCCAAATATACATAAATGGATGAAGTGTATTGAAGACTGCTCAAATTCAACGTGCCAAGTCATCTCAGATGGGAAGAGCTCTGTGATCTGATCGATTAGAAAATGATTTGTCCCAGTCCAGTCAGTTATCCAGTCAGATGAAGTCATGTAGAGGCTTCATCAATGACCCACCCAGAAATCAGCGTGCAGTTGCACCACCTCATCAAACAGTTCCTAGATTTAGGAATTTTGTTAAGTTAGTTAGGCTAAAAATGGATTTAGCACGTCCTGGTCATTAATGACAGGATCTTTGTAATTTGAGTTATAAATACTTCACCTTTCTAATTATTGAGGGTTGTTGATCTTCGCACCTTGACGCTATCAGATTGTAATATTTTTGAAGAGATCTTCCATTAATAAAAAGGAGGCACTTTTACAGGATTCTTGAGTGTATTCACTGGTGATGTTTTTCTCTCTAAGTTGAATGTTATTCTCGCTTTGTTATCATACTGTGTTCTGAATCTAATCTTCAAGAGTAACGAATGTTGCAGGATTTATTTCGTATACCCTGTTTCTTACTCGAAAGATTTTAGTGTTCTATCTTCTGGTGTTTTCAATAAAGAAATTCTTAAATGTTTCTTTGTTGAAATTATCTTTCTCATCTTTTTTGTTGTTCATCATTTAAGCTACTAAAAGATCCAGTGATTATATTATCTCTCCCTGTGAAAGTTTTCCCTTTGCGTTTCTGGTTTGTATTTCATATTTTATTAAAACACAGACCCCATAGCCTAATGGATGTGTAGACTGTCTCAACCAAATTCGAAAAACACTTTGAGAACAAAACCAACCTATTTCTTTACCTAGCCTAATATTTAAAATTGGAAACATTGCTAAATCATATAGAGAGATCCCTCTCTAAAGTTGGCAGGGCTAGATCCCAGCTTCAAAAGTGGTTGGATAAAGTTACCTTAGTTGATTTCTTCTGCTCTCAACCTCTAGGAAATTTACCAAGTGCTAACATAGTGGCGACCATACTGGGTAAGAACATATAAATTTATAATTTCACGTTTTATTTCCCCTAAAAAGAAAGTTTGTTCTGGAATATTGCAAATTTAAGAAGAAAGTAATGTTTAGAGGTTGATCAAACTTTGTACATATTATTTTCGGACTCACAAAACTAAAAAGTATATATATAAAAAATCAAAAGAAATCTGGCTCCTAAGAAAGTCTATACTCGATCTCATCCAGATCCAGAACCTGCGATAGTGACAGATAACCCAGAACAATTACTCAGGAAAAAGACCATAGCTGAAAGATTAGTGAGTCATACTCCCTTGCATAAGTCCTTTTCCTTTTCAGGGGAATCCATTACCTTTCAAAGCCCTGACTCCAACACCTTTTCCCAACAAAGCCTGATTAGAACACGGTCCAATAGTTTTGCGACTGGATTCATTTTCGACCCAACCATTTTGCAACCCCGAACCCCTGAAGTTATGTCTTCCATTGCTAAACCGCAAATCACTCCCTCAGTGCTATCCAGTCCCTCCTCGTCCTTGTTTTCAGTCGTTACTTCACCGATCATCTAGCTTGTCGTCCCACCTCCTCCACACATCATGGTAGCTCGATATGCTCCCTTGGTTTTGACTCCACCTCTTCATGCCATGCCCCAAGACTATCAAACTAGACTTCCACAGTTTGATGCCACGAGACCTTTGAGCGCAAAACAACACGTAGATAAAATGAATGATTATTATGATCTGCATGAAGTAGACGAAGCTGACGTTCAGATGAGATTGTTTACCCAAATTTTGACAGGTGATGCTAAAAAATGGTACAAAGGGTTGTGTTCCACCTCATTCCTTGACCTTACCTCATTCCAAAGGAGTTTTCTAGACAGATGGGAGGTAAAGAAAAACCCTCTGCAAATTTTTTCAGAATATGAAAATATCAGAAGAAATCAAGGTGAGACAGTGCAAGATTACTGCACTCGTTTCAATAACCTGTACAATGTAATCCCAACTGAAATCAAACCTCCGCAGGGTTTGGCATTGATAAAATTCCCTGATGATTTTGACGCTGACATGTCATACCAACTAAGGGAAAGAAATTCTACCACCCTGGAGGACATGCAGAAAAGTGTTATAAGTGTGGAGGCCAATTTGTTGGAAAAAATGGCACGTCAGAGGTCAGAGAGGAGAGTCACAATTAAAGAAGAACCTTCCATGTCGACCTCAGATTCTAAATTGGATTCTTTGGCCTGAGCAGTGGAAAGAATGATGGAAAGACTTACTGTGTCAGACAAAAATCCTCCGAGAGAAAATCCACCAGCTCCTCAGGTTCAGAACCCTAACTTTAGGAGAAACCCTCCTCAAATCAGACAGAGAGATCCTAGGGATAAAAGAGAGCAGAGGGGTCCAGATCAGCAGATCAGACCTCCTCTACAAGAAAATTATGCTGATGAAGGGGAGGAAGTAATCGAAGAACTGGAGGATACTCACATAAATCTCATGGGCATTCACGATAACGAAGCTATTTTCCTTACCCAAGAAGAGCAAGAACTTTTTCTTCTCAATCAAAAAAAAGTAAGTGAAGAAGCCGAAGATGCAGAACAACAGTCATTCGAAAATGCCATTTTGGAGGTACACCGACAGTATAATCTGCGGAGTAAAAAGACAGAAGGGAGTTCCCCCAAAAAGACGATTGAAACAAAGAAGGTAGTCGAAACCAAGAAGGCCTCTGAGCCATCTGCCGAGAAGATTCCTGAGAAGAGTACTGCCGAAGTTCCTGTGAAGAAAAGCCTTACTATTCTGAAAAGATTGTCACAGCCCGAGGTTTCACCTACTACTCCACCCAGTACTTCGGGCCAAAAGAGTGTGGCGGACAAACCATAATTGATGAGACAAAGCAAAGCTCCTACACCTTTCAGCCTTGAGGGGGAATTGGCCAAAGTAAAAATTCCCATCCCACTTTCTAAATTGATGAACAAAGATGTTTATCGTTCCCAGGTGATTAAAGCACTGACCATTGAACCTAACATAGGCATGAAGGCCTTAAACATTGGATTAGCAAATCATTCAGACACTGTGAACCTCACTGATGATCAACCCGAACTTCTGTTTGGACCTGAAGTAGATGGTCGAGATGATACTGGTGAGGTCGCTCCTTTTTACATCAGTCTAAACATACATGACCTGATCTTGCATAACGTCATGCTGGATTCGGGTGCCTCACACAATCTGATTCCTAAAGCAGTAATGGACAAACTGGGGCTGGAGGTCACCAGACCTTACAAGGATTTACATTCATTTGACTCCAATAAAGTTAGATGTATTGGTTTGATCAAGGACCTTTGCATCACCTTGGTTCAGATTCCTGCGAAGAGCATGGTAATGGATGTGGTAGTTGTAGACATCCCTCTGAAGTATGGAATGTTGCTATCCTGGTCTTGGGGGGATAAGTTGAAAGGAACCCTGCAGCTAGATATGTCTTATGCCACTATCCCAGTTTTTGGACAACAAAGAAGGCTATACAGAGAAACGTTGATGAAGTACATGGTCAGTAGCCAGGAAAAGCCACACAACTATCCCCTTTACTCTGTGCATTCTGACTTGGATTCTTTTATCTTGTACAATGATGGTGACGCGGGAGAACAAGATACTCAGTTGGCAGAAGATACTTCTTGTCAGGATGAAAGCCAAGAAACCATTGAGGTAACAAGAATGAAAGACGTGATAACTGAGGAATTACCGGCAGATTTTTGGAGCATGGATTTTGATGGAGCAGTGAGCAAAGAAGGAGCTGGAGCAAGAGTTTGGCTACATAATCACAGAAACAGGTATTCAAAAAACCATTCTTACAAATTAAATTTCCAATGCACTAACAATATTGTTGAGTGTGAAGCCTTGATGCTCGGTCTGAATCTTTTGAAAAGAGTTGGTGCTAAACAGATTATGGTAAGAGGTGACTCTGAGTTGCTAATCAAACATATCAAAGGTGAATACACTGCGAAACACCCACGTCTTAGAGCTTATAGGAATGTTGTTCTTGATGCCCTTAGATGTTTTACTGAAGTTGACTTGCAGGTAATGCCGAGGGGACAAAAAATTATGGCAGACGGATTGGCTACGTCAGCAGCCACATGTAAGATTCCTTTCCGCTCGACTCGCCCATACACTGTGGAGGTGAAATGCAGACCAACCGTTCCCGATAATATCAGGTACTGGCAATTTTTTGGTAATGACGATAAAATCGAAGACTTTCTGCAGTGTAAAAATGATTTTGAATGTACAAATATGGATTTAGAGAACGAAGATGAAAATGTAAATAGATCTGATTTTGAAATTGATAGTGTAAATAGAATAGATTCAGGAGAATTAGGTGATGACGAAATGGATGCCGATGTTTTACATTTGAAAAGCAATGTTTTTCCTAGGGGTCTAGTTCCTTTAGAGGACTTGTTTGATTTTAACAACGTAGCCAAAAAACTGAAAATTGAGGCTAATGGACAAGAGGTAGAGGACTATAATATAGGGACTGAAGAGAAACCCAGGATAGTCAAACTGTCTAAATCATTACTCCCAGAGAAAAAACTCAAATACATTGAACTGTTCAAAGAATATTCGGATGTCTTTGCCTGGGGTTATGAGGATTTGAAAGCTTATGATACCAGCATCATACAACACAGGATTCCAATAAAGGAAGACCAAAAGCCGTTCAGACAGAAACTTAGGAGGATAAATCCCAAGTTGCTCCCTCTGATAGAAAAAGAAATAAAAAAAATGTACGATGCCAAAATCATAGTACCGTTGCGTTTTTCCAAATGGGTCTCTAATTTGGTCCCTACACGTAATAAATCCGGGGAAATCAGACTGTGCATTGATTTCTGAAATCTAAATAACGTCTCCCTGAAGGATAATTATCCCTTTCTGAAAATGGATCACATCCTTAAAAGGGTAGTTGGATCCAGTCGAATATCTTTGCTGGACGTTTTCTCGAGTTACAATCAGGTCCTAGTTCACCCAGATGACCAAGACAAAACCGCCTTCACCACACCATGGGGAACTTTCATGTATGTGAAAATTCCTTTTGGTATGATGAACGCAGGAGCCACATTCCAGAGGGCGATGGATATCGCCTTCGTGGAAGAATCGGGTAAATTTATTGTCATCTATTTAGATGATGTAACTGTGTTTTCCCGATCTGATGACTAACACCTGCGACACCTCATACGAGTCTTCGAGAAATGTAGAAGGTTTGGGATTTATTTAAATCCAAAGAAAAGCCTTTTCGGGCTAGAGGAAGGCAAACTCCTAGGACACATCATCTCCAAGGATGGAATCAAAATAGACCCCAGCAGAATCGAGGCCATACAAAAATTAGAACACCCCAGAAACCTTAAAGAATTATAGTCTTTTATTGGGAGAATAAACTTTCTACGAAGATTCATTCCCAATCTGGCAGAGCTCCTTAGAAACATTACAAATATGATAAAAAAGGATGTGAAAATAAAATGGGACTCTGAGTCCAGACAGTCTTTCAAACAAGTCAAACGAGCACTCACAAAGGCCCCTGTCTTAATCAGTCCTGATTATACCAAAGATTTCTATCTTTTCTCTTTCGCTTCCGAACATACTATAGCAACGGTATTACTACAAAAGAATAGTGAAGGGTATGAACAACCCATAGCTTTCTTTAGTAAAGCATTGAGAGACACTGCTTTGAATTACAAGATAATGGAGAAACAAGCTTTTGCCTTGGTAAAATCCATAAAAGACTTCAGAGTCTACATTCTTCATTCCCACACCATAGCTTATGTTCCGAATGCGGTAGTAAAAGACATTTT
Source organism: Picea engelmannii (assembly GCA_009831015.1). Lineage (NCBI taxonomy): Eukaryota > Viridiplantae > Streptophyta > Pinopsida > Pinales > Pinaceae > Picea > Picea engelmannii. The sequence continues at coordinate 678,300 of ML784936.1, forward strand.
GACCCAGGACAACCCTGATGGAAGAAGGGGAAAATGGATTGCTGTCATTTTATAATACGATATAGAGATTAAGCCTACAAAACTAATCAAGGGTCAAGGCCTAGCAAAATTAATGGCTAAATCAAATTTCCATGCTCTTGACATTAATTTTTTAGCTACAGTAGATGAACAGGGTGAGATGGCGACTCCAAGTGTGAGAGAGGTATTTCTCAACTCTCCATGGTATGCAGACCTTATATTTGTTTTACAAAATTTACAAGCTCCCCCTGGTTTGACTAAGACTAAAGCTATATTTTTAAAGTTGAAAGCCTTAAAATTCTGTATTCTAGAAGGCAATTTGTATTGGAAAGATCCTGGAGACATTCTGTTAAACTGTTTATTGAAAGATGAAGCTGACAAAGTGTTACAAGAATTTCATGCAGGAGAATGTGGCGGCCATCTGAACTGGAAGGTCACAGCCAACAAAATACTCAGAGCTGGATTCTATTGGCCCACTCTATTCGCCGATGTACATAATAAAGTGACTGCATGTCATCAATGTCAGATGTTTGAAGGCAAAAGGAAACTCCTTCCTCTCCCCCTGAAACCGATCTCAGTTGAAGCCCCTTTCGAGCAATGAGGACTGGACTTCATTGGAGAAATACACCCCCCTTATTCAGGCCAGCACAGGTGGATTCTCACTGCCACCGATTATTTTACCAAATGGATCGAAGCAGTACCAAGCAGGCAAGCCACTGACTCTGTTATTATCAAATTCCTTGAAAATAATATCTTGTCTCGCTTTGGATGTCCTAGAAAGATTATAACTGATAATGCAACTGCTTTTCGGTCGAAGAAGCTCATAGATTTCTGCAACCAGTATCACATTGGTTTGGGGCATTCCATAGCCTACTACCCTCAGGGGAATGGGCTGGCGGAATCTTCAAACAAAACCTTGGTAAACATCATCAAGAAAACATTGCAGGAAAACAGGAAATCATGGCACAACAAGTTGGTGTTCGCATTGTGGGCTGACAGACTGACCACCAAAAGGTCAATTGGTATGTCACCATACCAGCTGGTCTATGGCACAAAGGCAGTTTTCCCCACTTCCTTAGGATTCCCTGTCATGAAGTTGCTTCAAGACGTACAAGCTGAGCCAAATGACTCACAGAGAAGGATCAACCAGATGATCCATTTACAACAATCTAGAGAAGAAGTTTTCAACAAGACTCAGGTAATCCAAGAAAACATCAAGAAGATCTTTGACAAAAGAACCAAGGAAGATGATTTTGAGCTAGGAGATTTGGTGCTGAGATGGGACGCCAGAAATGATGACAAGGGAAAGCATGGAAAATTCGACAGTCTGTGGAGAGGACCATACATGATCTAAGCTTTCAGGGGAAACAATGCTTTCTTGCTAAACAACGATGATGGGACAGATCTTTCAGGAGGACCTGTAAATGGCAGAATGCTGAAACATTATGTGCCACCCCAGTAGAGATTCGAGTTTTCACTCTCCATTGTACATACCATTTTTATTTTTATTTTTTCGCATGAATTTTCTGAGTGAAGAACATTAGTCAGTTGGTTGAAGCCCGAAGAGAAGGCCCTAAGTTGCTGACCACTATTTCTCCAATTTTTGAGAATAAAAACAACGAAGGCTACTAGGCAGAAAATTTTAGAATGACAGGAACCAGGATTCTTGGCACTTCACAGGGCAAGTACCATCCCCAGGTGGAGTCGTTGTTATCACCCTATAAGTTATAGGATCAACTGGTGACTGGGATATTATCTGTCTCTAGTGTTTTTGTTGACAAATGATTTTTCATTCTGCAAATAATTTGGAAAAGAAAGAAAAAGGAAAAAGAAAAGAAAAGGAAAGAAAAAGAGGGCATAAAAGATTTTCAATAAAAAACCCCATGCAATAATAGTAGCTTGGTCCATACCTTTCAAGCATGGCCAAGTTCTTTTTTAAATTTGATGTTGATAGGGTAGTGAATGAATTTGGCTAAACAGTTTAATCATAGCCAAAGTGTCTAGGTAGATTAGTGAATAAATCTGGCCAGACTGTCTAATCTTGGTCAGATAGCCCCATGGTAGAGTAAATTCTTAACCCAACAGTCTAATATGGGTTAATTGTCATAGGAAGATAGGTTAGAATGTAGGCTAGTTGCTTTGTTGCTTCATTTCAATAAGAACCAGCTTGATGTAAATGTTTCATGATGTTTCATATGCTTAGAAGATCGTTTGGTCGAGCCCCATGGTGGTGTCTACTTGAAAAGTTTGGGGAAAAACCCATAAAGTGCGTTTATCCTAAGTTTTTCCTCGACGCATGTGTTTCCGCTCCCCACTTATGCTCCCTACACATATCAACGGTCTTGATCGTGGCGCCCAGATCTACGATGTACAAATCATTTCGGATCCCCCCGACCATTCTGCTTTTAACCGGGGGGGGGTCCGGAATCGATGATAAGACTTGCGCGCATCTGGACAACTCTGGATCGAGCGCCCAAATCTACGGTCAAATTTTTATTCCATACCACCCCATCCATTCTGCATTTAATGGAGGGGGGGGGTCCGAAATGAGCGATAAATAGAGCACAGAGATCTGCGGCTCAAAAACGGGCGCGCAGATCAATGGCCCAAAATGGATTTCGGACCCCCCCGGATGATATGCTTTTAACCGAGGGGGGGGGTCCAGAATGGAATCTTCCCTATGGCGGGTCCCTTGTTATACGTGGCGTCGATCTATTGCCCTGAGTCCTGTCACCATTTGCTAGCTGACATACCTCCATCACCACTGGACGTCACCTTCCACCTTTTTCGAACTGGTCATGTCCCATAACTATTGTCAGTCCTTCCCCCCTATTCGCTCATGGAAAGCCCCTAATCGATATCCTCCACGTCACCCATCCATATTCCTCAGCCACTTTCACCCGCCATCTCACCCTCAAAATGATCCATTGGCCATTTATTACTGGATAACCTATCTGTTATCCAACTAACCTGTCTCCCGTGCCCAACCGACCCCCGTTTAAATAAAACTACCATTATTCCCCTTACTTTTGCTATTCACCCATCGCACCAGAGAAATTCACTGCCTACTCCTCTATTACAGTCCGTTGTCCTCCTCCACAGTCAGTCTCCTCCACTAACGTTGTGTTTTATTGTAGGTACTGTTGCAGAGATGGCGCCAAAATCCAAACAAGCAGAAGGAGAGGAGAATTTGTTTCTCCCACCTCCTGTCGACCTGGACAAGATCCCACTAGTTGACAAAGACCAATTAATCGTAGATACCAAATGTGATTTTGATTTCTCACACCTCCAGTCATGGCTCAGGGAAGTTTTCCTGGACTAGAGTGATGAAATTGGACTCTGGGAGTCCAATTTACCCCTCTACCTCTTTCCCCAGATCCACCATTTTCCCGAGTTCGCTCTGAAGTGTCAAGCCCACTATATTCCCGAACAAAGAGTCATCATCTCCTCATCCAGAGAAATCCTATTTTTGATCACGCCCGAATCCATAGACCAGATGATGCAAATTCCCCAAGCCGACTCTGCGTCTCCCTTCAACCTGGAAATTCTCACAGAATTGTACCAGAAAATGACCTTCCCCCAAAGAGCTCAAATATTCGAGCTCTTCCTTCCCCCATCCACTCAATTCCCCTCCACAAATCCTCCTTACCCATCGTCCATGTTCTCCACTAAGGGAAACCAGGTCATTTCATCCCTTTGTGCTTTGTTAGGATACTATTCTGACTAGTGGGTAGATGAACCCATTCTGGGTTTTCTATCCATCTTCTCTACCGACGCAAAGCCCACCACCTAGTTTGATTTTAGCACATTCTTGGAAGACAATATTCATGAACAGTTCGTGAATTGTGGCACAGAAGGCATGTTCAGATAGTCATCGGTACTAGCATACTTGTTCGTCTTCTTCCAGGCGGATAAATTTGGTTTTTCCATGCAGAAGATGGATGGAGATGGTAGACCTCAAGCAGTCATAGCATGGACCTCCTTACTCAAGCACAACTCCACTGAGTTCAGCTTCAAGGAGTTCATCGACCAATTCTACGACCCTATGGTAAGCATGCTAGGTGGCAGGCCCGAGCCTCGGATAAACGATGAAGTTCAGAGGATCCTGCACCTCTCGGATAACACAAAGACGGGTGATTGGTATTTATACCAGGATCACACCGAGATCAGAGTATACGGGTGCGAGTTGGCACCGTATAAGTTACCCAAGTATCTGCCTGTTAGGAGTTTTTCTTTAGAATACATAAGGCAGATCATAAATTCTGATGACATCCACTTTGTGTCATTGAAGAAAAAGCAACAACTAAGAATCAAGGGGCAGATTGGCTCTTTCATCTGCAACAATCATGGCACTGGGCAAGAGGCAGACAGGATGCTGAGGGAGATGAAGTTCTCCATGAGCTTCCCATGGAATTATGATCCTTGTGGGGTCATCTCAGGGATGAGGGTCAAGAACAAAAACATTCCATATATTCATGAGCCTAGGCCTGAGATTGAAAAATTTGCAAATCAGACAGTGTGGGAGCCTAACACATTGGTCGAAGTACAATAGCAGGATCCCCCGGCCACTGTGTCACAAACAACCACGCCACAGGTCCCAAAGGAAAAAAGGCCTCGACAAGATTTATCTCCGCCTTTCACGGAGGTATCGTCCGAAGAGTTCCAGATGCATACTAAGAGGCCCAAGACTTCGTTAGTCCCTGGCCCGACCGAGGAAAAAGAAGTCCCGCCCACCACAGTGACCAAGTCTGTTTTTCCACCCTTCGGTTTGAGCCTCCATAAGGCCATAACCTCAACAGTGATGGAGAAATCTACATATCCTCCATTGACCACCCAGCTAGGCAAGGGGGGACCGAAGCTGAGTATTTTCGAGAAGTAAGAGTTGATCAAGAAAAAGAACCAGACCCTTACCAGCAGTACTTGCGCTCAGTTTTAGAAGCAGACGTCGACTGCGTAGCATAGGCTGTTGTCTGCATTTGACAGAGAAAAGGGAAGAATGCACATGGCCTTCCTCCAGGTACAAGTACCAGACCCCAAAGTGATCACTGATTATAAAAGGGCCACCTTCGAATTTCAGACGAAGGACGTGCATCCGGCCGATCAGATGGATCTGCACAAGCAGACAGGGGAAATGGTTTTCTACATGATGGCACATGCTTCTACTGCTTCTTCGAAATTATAGGTGTCCCTGAACAATGTTCAAACACAGCTCAATATGGAGAAGATTTCATCCATTGCAAAGGACAATAGGATCAAAACTTTGGAGGAGCTGGTCCTCAAGATCGGTTATGATCCTTCGAACGTCAAAGAAGCAGAGGAAATGATAAAGAAGAAAAATGTTGACATAGCCTCCTTGAGAAAACAACTGAAACTCCCGCCCACAGAGGATCCGCAGGCGAAGGAGATAGCAAGAAAAGAAGGAGAGAAAGATGAGATGCTAAGGCTGCTCATGGAGCAGAATGCACAGCTTAAAGAAATGGAGGCTGAGATGGAAAAGTTGTTAAAAGAGAAAGAGCAATTGAAGCCAATGGAATTCATTCCATTGAGTGTCATCCCAATTTCAGGAGCAAGCACAGTGTCAGTGACAGAAATCCCATCCGCGACTCCATTGACATCACAGGAGAAGACAACCGACCTGGATAAGTCCATGGAAAAGATGAACCTACAGGAAACAGAGATCAACAGGCTTAAAAAGGAAATTGAGAACCTTCAGGAACTCAAAACTTCCTTCCAGACCAGCCTCTCCAAGGAAAAGCAGGTGACAGAGCAGCTCAAGCAGGAGCTACAGCAGCTCCGGAAGCAAACAGTGGTAGGGAAGACTTTGGCTGAGGTTAAAGAGAATGTATGGACAGACATCACTAAGTCCATAAACGAGATATGGCCCATGATCCAAATCATGTTTGAGCAGAATGAGTTGGTGCTGAGAAGAAAACAAGCCATTGAAAAGATCAGAGTAGAATTGGGAGACATCCCTGCACAGGCAAACGAGATCATCAAGTTCCTCAATTCTAAAACCATGGAAGAGCTGGAAGAACTGGAAATTGAAGATAGAATAGAAACCATCCTTGAGGTCAAAAGAGTTTTGACTAAGAGAGGATTAATGCTTCAGTTGGAAGAAAAGGTTCAGGCCATGGACCTGGGAGTACAAAAATTCTTCAGTAAGATTGAAGCTCTCCAGAAGAAAGGTCTTCTTGGTCTGAAAGTGATCAATGATAAATTGATGACACTCCCGGACTACAAGAAGAGATTAGCCAAAGTGGCTAAGGACAGTTCAAAGTTTACAGGCATACAAGGGAGCATCACCGGCAAGGAATTCCTGGATTCCCTTCAGTGGGACATCAGTATCCAACACGAGATTCGATACATATTCCTCACCAAGCCTACATTCGCCAAATATACAGAAATGGACGAAGTGTATCGAAGACTGCTCAAAGTCAACGTGCCAAGTCATCTCATATGGGAAGAGCTCTGTGATCTGATCGATTAGTAGATGAGTTGTCTCGGTCCAGTCAGCTGTCCAGTCAGATGAATTCGTGCAGAGGCTTCATCAATGGCCCACCCATAAATTAACGTGCAGTTGCACCACCTCATCAAACAGTTCCTAGATTTAGGAATTTTATTAAGTTAGTTAGGCTAAAAATAGATTTAGCATGTCCTGGTCATTAATGACAGGATCTTTGTAATTTGAGTTATAAATACTTCACCTTTCGAAGTATTGAGGGTTGTTGATCTTCGCACCCTGACGCTATCAGACTGTAATATTTTTGAAGAGATCTTCCATTAATAAAAAGGAGGTGCTTTTACAGTATTCTTGCGTGTATTCACTGGTGATGTTTTTCTCTCTAAGTTGAATGTTATTATCCCTTTGTTATCATATTGTTTTCTGAATCTAATCTTCAAGAGTAACGAATGTTGTAGGATATATCTCATATACCCTGTTTCTGACTCGAAATATTTTAGTGTTCTATCTTCTGGTGTTTTCAATAAAGAAATTATTAATTGCTTCTTTGTTGAAATTATCTTTCTCATCTTTTCTGTTGTTCATCATTTAAGCTACTAAAAGATCCATTGATTATATTATCTCGCCCTGTGAAAGTTTTCCCTTTGCGTTTCTGGTTTGTATTTCATATTTTATTAAAACACAGACCCCATAGCACAATGGATGTGTAGACTGTCTCAACCAAATTCGAAAAAAACTTTGACAACAAAACCGACCTATTTCTTTACCTAGCCTAATATATAAAATTGGAAACATTGCTAAATCATATAGAGAGATCCCTCTCTGAAGTTGGTAGGGCTAGATCCCAGCTTCCAAAGTGGTTGGATAAAGTTACCTTAGTAGATTTCTTCTGCTGTCAACCTCTAGGAAATTTACCAAGTGCTAACAAGTTCATAGATCATATGCATGTGGCATTCTTTGTTTGTATTTTTATGAATGAAAGTTAGTGTTGGGAGGAGATTTACAGTCAAGGAGCGACCAAATGTTAAAGGATCGACATCAAAAACAGAAATGAAGGTATAGTAACTTGATCTTTTTAACCTTGTATTTGCATATGAATAATGGGGTTTATGATTGGGATGTTGGTAAGAAGTAGGAGACTTTAGGTCATTTTCTGCATGCATTATAGAGCCCTTAATGCTAGTTCATAGGGGGATTTCCCACCCAGAATAGAATTGGCGACCATACTAGGGAAATCTCTAGGGGTTTTGGGGATACTTTTTGGGTGTTTTAAAATTGGTTTTATTACCTTTTTGTTTTGAGTTTTTGCAAGAGTCTAAGCTAGTAGGGATTCTGGTCTTCCATATCAGTGCTCCCTGCATTCTTCGCTTGACTGTTTGTTCTTTTCCGGTAAGCTACAGAGGAATATGTAACTTGTAGAAGGCCTGTACATGTATACACACACCCTGACTTCACACAACCCGTGTACATACACTTGTTGTTGAAGGATCAATAGCGTGTCTGAGTCCATATTTTTTTGTTTTTTTGTTTAAAGAGAGACAGTCATCCTCTTCCCTGTCAGAAGTGATCCTTCTTAGGGGTTTTCTGGATCTAGTTCTAGTCTCTGTTGTTGCAGTCAGTAGCCTAGGTATAACCTCAGATTAACTTTGTTTTAACAAATTTTCCTTGTATCTTTTTCTATTAAAGTAAGTTTTTGTGTCTTCAAGGGATTCTGGTTCTCAATACCAGTACTCCCTGCCAGTGCTTGATTGCTTGTTTTTCAATTTTTTCAAGAGTTGCAGAGGTACATGCAGCATGTAGTAGGCCTGCACGCATGTATACACACCCTGACCTTGCACAGCCCACGTACATACGCTAGTTGTTGAACTGTCAGTAGTGTACCTGTTGAGAATTTTTTTTTATAAGAGGTAGTCATCCTCTTCCCTATCAGGGGTCACACCTCTCAGGGGTTTTCTTGATCTAGTCTGTGTCTCTGTCATAGAAATCTGTAGCTTAGGTTTGATTACAACGTAGATTTCTTTTTCATTAAAAGTTTTTCCTCTGTTTTTTTGTAATAGGGTTTTTAGACAAGTTTGAGAGTTTGCTTCAGTCAGCTTGTGTGTCATTGTCAGTAACTCTTTGCGATCTGCGCTTA
>ML784936.1:687031-705293 GCA_009831015.1 Picea engelmannii
TAAAAAAAAATCTTTTATTTTTTGGTTTGGTTATGTAGTTGGTTGTTTGCATTAATCATCAGGAAAAATATTTTTTTCGTAAGTTCTTGGCTATTGACTTAGGACAATAAGTAGCTAGTAGTCGAGTGAAAGCTTATTTTGAATTTTTTGTTAAAAGATCTTAGGAAAAAAAAGTTTTAAACTTTGGTTAAAGAATTTGAATGTGCAAATTTGAATTTGTGAAGAAGTAATTTGTTTTTAGTTTCAGTATATTCTCTTCTCTTTCGTCTCTGAAAAACATCACTGGTTTATTTTTCGTTCCCTTTGACTTAAGGAAGCCACTAAAATAAACGATTAATTAAAATCAACTAGACTTTATGTTTGTAGGGTCCATCAACTAGTCTAGGCTAGAGCCTTGATTTGGGATTGGAGAGGAAACTCTTCAAGGCTGCTAAAACAAAAATAAGAGTCTGTGCTAGGGAGTGTCAAAATTCGAGTATCATGAAAGTTATTCGGGACCCCCCTCTAACAAAGGGGATAAACACGAGGTCATGTAAGGAAAGGTAGCAGAGATAACCCCTCCAAAGCCGAACCAAGTGTAGTGGTGAACACATATAGAGGGCTTATCTTGGGATTTCGTTGATCGCATTTGTCATTGACCTTCGTGGGTCTTGAATCCATTCAAGGTCCTCAGTCATCTTCCGAAAGAATTTTTTTCGATACTCTTGATAGGTTTCGAGCTTGATACCTTGCTCATTGCGGTCCACTCGACTGTCGACTGTACCTACTTGGTGACTATTTGTGAGTTGGAAACCTAGTTGCCTATATTTCTAGTGACTTACACAGGTGACTGCGGGGGTATACCATGGTACCTAGGACAGACATCAGGCCATGATTTGCATAGTATACCCAGAGGGTGCTTCCGTATTCGAGTTGCACTTGCACCGGTAAGTTTATCTAGTGTTGGTTGTTGTAATTGTTCTTCCAACTAGCTAGTGACTTCTTGTTTTATCTCATAGGTACTTTTTCTAGTGCGTGATGTTTTTCAAACAATTATCAATTTCCCTAGTGTGCCTTTGATATTCTCACACAATGGAGGATCAATAGTTCTGCCGGTCGTGAAGGATTTTGGGCCTTCCACCGATTGAACTTGAACCCCCGTGCCACCGCTAAGGAGAAAACTAGAATAGAAAGGGTCTTTTGAGACAACCGGGTTACAGGAAACTGTGCCCAACCCATCTTTGAGAGGATAACATTTGATTCTAGTGGAACCAATCATTTCTAACCTTGGAGAAGAATATCTTGGTCCATATAACCCTCCCATCACTGATCTATCGGCACCCATCGTCATACAGGTTCTACCTTACGAGCGTTAGGTAGTGTCACAACCAACAATGGAAGCAAATGTTGCTACTTCTTCAGGGAATACTCATGTTTCCTTCACTACTGTCACTACAGGGGGTGATCCACCTCCTAACCAACCGCCATCGGTCCGGGCCACTATGGTCTCGACTGCTTCTAACTTGGGCATCGATCTGATTCTGTCTATGGAGGCAATTAGTGCTCCGTTTACCCAAAACGCAACAGACCCTCCGTTCTCATACGGGATGCCTGGCTTCGATACGAGTACTGTACTTTCCTCCTCCACTCTACAGAATTTAGGTTTAGGGGCAAGGAGTTCCAATGCTCCTCTGCAAGGATCTACGAGGGGCACTTCAACTCCCTTTATTGCTTTCCCTTACGGTGGGGGTCATATACCCCCTTCATCCCCCTTGCTCGGCGGTGTTCCTCAACACTCTGTCGGGCCTAACGTAAACTTGTTTGGAGCAGGTAGTCAAGAAATCCCTCCTTATAACATGTCAGTTGGTTCGACACCTTTCTCTTTGTTTGGTGTGTTTGGTAAGAACACTTTCTCGTCAGCTGTTGTTTCGACCCGGGGCAATCCCTTTTATGGACAACCACATCCTATACAGGGTACTATTCCTGCACAGGGGGCACACTTAGAAATTCCTTCCTCACAAGGACCTTGGAATCCATGGAAGGGACGAGTCCCCTTGCGAGGGATGTCGATCGGGAGAAACCCCTTCCATACCCAGTGGAACCCTGGGCAAGGCCCAATGCCTATGCCCGTCAGATCATTAGGGAGAAACCCCTCCCAAAATCCTTGGAATGCGATGCAAGCTCAACCCTTTAAGTCCTATTATAGGAACCAACCGATGATGTCTCAACAAGAATAGAATCCGTATGCTGGTCACGGCCATGGTTATTACTAGAGCCCTGGCCAACAACCTAACGTTTCCTGGCAACCTGGTGCTAGTCAAACTCCGGGCTCCTTTTCCCCTGGCTACAATCCACAACCCAAACTATTGTTTTTGAAAACCCTGCACTTGCCAGATTTGACAAGGATTTTAAATGAACTCATCTGTCACGATCCTAGTTGGCCTCCTATTCCGACCAAGGCGCCTTCGAACATTCCAAAGTTTGAGGCCAAGCCTAATGAAGATCCTAGGAATCATGTGACTACCTTCCACTTATGGTGCTCGTCCAACTCATTAAGAGACGATTCCATTTAGTTGTGATTGTTTCAATGCACTCTCATAGGGAGTGTTGCAAAATGGTACATCGATCTCGACTGCTCATGATACTCTTCCTTCGGCGAATTGGTAATGGCTTTCTAAAACCATTTCCAATTACCTGTGAGATACGATGTCGGCATTGAATTGTTGTCCAACTTTGAGTATACAAAAGCGGACCATATCTCGGATCAAGTGCGAGAATGGAGACGCCGAAAGAGTTTGATTAAAGTGCTAGTCCCACCAACATTCTTGCTTGAGTGATTCCTTAAGTTTTTGGTACCCAAGTTGTCTAAAGACATCGAACTATCCGGGGTGTTTTTCGAGGAAGATGTGATAATAAGAGCTCAACATCTAGAACTGATTTACTCCCAATCTGGTTTAATTTACGAGATTTTTCCAGATGCATCGAGGTCAATACTTGAAAAGACTAGACAAAGGTCTAGACCACATGCCGATGGCATTATTGGTTTAGCACAAACGAAACCCGCTGATCCATTGTCAAATCAATTGCAACAATTGTTGATAAAATAGACAACGACCAGCCAGACCACCAGTTCTACTGTTCCCCCCACCCAAAATTCATATGTACATAGTGTGCAAACGAAAAACCCAAAGGCCACCCAAGAGCCCGACGGAAAGAAGAAACAATGAAGGAAGGGTAAGGGGGATAAGAAACCCACCGATAATGCTGGCGGGGGAGACATTAAAAAGAAGAAGTCGAAGTATCCTTGTAATATTTGCAAGGAAGACCACCTGACCCATCAGTGCCTTCGGCTTGCGAAGGACCAAAAGTTATTGGCAGAGCAACAACCTTCCATGTTAACGAACCCATTTCCACATGGGAAAAATATAACTCAATCCTCCTCGAGCGCAGAAGGGGTAAGTCAAGGACCCCCTCCATCTTCGAGTAATCCTTCATCCGCAAATGTGTATATGATGAAAGGTGATGCCTATATATCGACTAGAGCACATGATTACGGAAATCCAAGCACCTCTGAGAAGGGTAAAGAAGTCGAAAACCCACCTCTTCCTCTCCAGATTGAGAAGACGTTGGGAGAAACAATGACACACATCCCAAAAGGTACATTCAAGAAATCTTCTCAAAATACAAACACACGGGCCTACCATAGCTAATTTGTGGTGGAGGATTTATCACAAACCCCTTGTGCGATGTCCTCTTTAGAAGCCCTCTAGAGTTTCCCTTCCCAGAAAAAGGCTCTGTTAATTTCCCTAGGATTTGCTAAGACTTGTAATCCAAGAATGATCATGCTTAATACGACCGAATTAAAACCTCGTCTTCCTTACCACGTAGCTTTTCAAATAGTAGTGGCTCACACCATGAAAATTTTTACCTAGAATATTTTTCGTACAGTGGTGGATGAGGGTGCCTCCACATGCGTGATCTCTTTGGCATGTTGGAAGGCCATAGGCCAACCCGTTTTGTCTATGTCACCTACTCTTCTTACATCCTTTGACGGTCGTTCTTTCCGACCACATGGGATCATTCCCTCTTTCCCCATGCAATTAGGGGGAAAAACCATGTGTGTCAAAATTGAAGTGATCTATGTGTCTCTCGACTACAATATTTTGTTAGGAAGGAGTTGGACCTATGCTATGCAAGCAGTGGTCACGACAGTTTTTTCGGGTCTTGTTGTTTCCACACGAGGGTCAAATCGTGACCATTGATCATTTATCCTTCTCTCGTCCTGACCCTTCATCAGGAGTCTCCACGGTCCCGATGATTGATAACCCTCAGCCCAACATCGCCAACATAGGAGCTGGTTTGTGCCCATCTTTGATGGGTACTTTTGATTACCCGCTTGGGACTGGAAATGTCCATTACATGTCGGCTGACCCCGACCAGCCTCAGGTCCGGCCAAAATATTTCAAATATCGTCATTTTGCATGATGTAATTTAACTATACATGCACTCTTCCTTTCCCATCATCTAAGATGGAAGGAACAGAGCACCATGCCATGGCCATGCCTTTGTCCATGACAGAAATTGGATACTCAATAATTCAACGAGCTTCTGCTGACCACGATTCAACTCCTACACAAGAGTTAGATCTGGTTCTCGAGCCTATTTGGGCTCAAGGTTCCCTTGTTGATATAGATTCTTTAGACTTAGTCTTTCCCTCAGACGAGGTGATTATTGAGGCAATGACTAGTCTGGACAGACCCTGGGATGATCTTCATCATAGATCTTACTTCCCCCTGGAGTTAAGACGAATTGAAGCAGGTGAATTCACTCTGACTATGAATGGAGATAAATATTGTCCTATCAATCCTTTGGAAACTCACATAGTTTATGCTGAAGGAAATATGGAAACAATAGCTGAAACGATACCTATTCACATCTCCAAAACCCCTGGCATCATGGAGAATATCTTCGTCAGAGCAGATTTCTCCCTCGAGGAGATTCAAATCTACACGGATTTATTTAAAGAATTATGTGACGTGTTTTCCTAGTCTTATGAGGAAATGCCAGGCATAGATCCAAGAATCATCGAACATGAAATCATGACTTATCCTAATGTCAAGCTGGGCCGACAGAAGCTTCATCCGGTCAATCCTAGGAAAGAAGCAACTATCAAGGCTAAAGTAGAGAAAATACTTAAAGCTGGTTTCATCTACCCCGTCCAATTGACTCAATGGGTGTCAAATCCCATGCCGGTCAATAAGAAACAGGGTACGATTCGTGTATGTACAGACTTCCATGATCTGAACAAGGCCTGCCCAAAAGATAATTTCCCCATGCCATTTATTGACCAGATAGTCGATGAATTCATAGGTTGCGAGGATTTTTCGTTCATCGATGATTTTTCGGGATACAATCAGATACAGATCAAACCTGAAGACCAACACAAAACCACTTTCATTTGTCCGTGGGGTACATTCGCTTATCAGAAGATGCCTTTTGGTCTAAAAAATGTTGGAGCTACTTTTCAGTGGGCCATGTCTTTTGCTTTCCATGACCTCAAACACATAGTCGAGGCTTATCTTGATGATTTAGCGTCACGATCGTGCAAGAGAGCTGACCATCTGACACACCTCTGACTTATCCTTGAACGATGTTGCTACTACCAAATCTACTTAAATCCAAACAAGTGCAGTTTTTGCGTCACATCGGGTCATCTACTAGGTTTCATAGTTTCGACAACATGGATCATGGTCGATCCTCTAAAGGTTGAGGCAATAGATCAATTGCCTCCCCCGTGCACCATCCCTCAGCTTCAAAGTTTACAAGGAAAAGTGAACTTTTTACGAAGTTTCATCGCAAACTATGTCGAGATCACAAAGGGTTTTATGGGTTTATTGAAGAAGGACGTTCCTTTTCATTGGGATGAAGCTGCTCAATGCTCTTTCGCAGTGTTGAAACATGCCCTCATATCTACCCCTCTGCTTCGGCCACACAATTATAATAAATATTTCTTATTGTACTTGGACATTGCGGAGTTGACCATTAGTATGGTCTTAGTTCAGGAGGATGATTTGATCTCAGAATACATGATTTATTACTTGAGCCGAGGCCTAGTTGGACCAGAACTCAATTATTCCCACATTGAAAAACTTGCGTTGGTAGCAGTCCATGTTGTCCAACGGTTTCGTCATTACATTTTGTTTTGAAAGACCATCGTCATTTCCATTATGAATACATTTCAATACGTATTGACACGACGAATCATCGGCGGAAAGATCAGTAGATGGCTAGTTATCCTCTAGGAATTTGACTTGGATTTCGTTTCGGCAAAATCCAAAAAGTTGATAGTCTTCGCAGAACTCATATAAGAACTTCCAGTCGAACCAGGTGATGTTATACCCAACGAGTCACCTATCAAAGGAGACATTTTTTTGATCGTGTCTTCTGACCCTTGGTATGGATATGTTCTTTTCTATCTCCAGACTTTGAAGTGTCCTGCCTCTTCTTCTCGTGATGAGCATCATTGTATACGCCATCAGGCTAAGAACTATCTCATACTCGAGGACACTTTGTATCATCGAGTTGTAGACTGCATCCTTCATCGATGTCTCACTCATGAATAAGAGGAAATCATTCTTAAGGATTGCCACACTAGAGCATGTGGCATTCATCTGTCTGGGTTGGAAACAACCCAAAATATTCTATGAGTCGATTACTTATGGCTGACATTAATCAAAGATTGTTTTGAATCAGTCAAGAAGTGTCACCCGTGTTATATCTTCTCTCGGAAGATGAGGGCACACCCCACTCCCATGTTTCTCATGATTACCATTGCTCCCTTCACTAAATGGGGGATTGATTACACTACATGAAACCCCCCTTCAGCAAGGGGGCACCACTATATCATTGTAGTAGTAGACTACTTCACCAAGTGGGTCGAAGCTATGCCAACGTTTAAAGACGACGGGGAGACAACAACTCTCTTTTTGTTCAACCAGATAATATCAAGGTTCGGTGTCCTGAGAGAGATTTTCACTGACCATGGCAGTCACTTTCAGAACAAAATGATGATCGAGTTAACGTCAAAGATTGGGTTTTGGCAAGAACCTCCATCACCCTACTACCCCCAAGTGAATGGTCAGGTGGAAGCTGTAAATAAATCTCTTAAGACCATTCTACAATCGACTATCAATTTGGCCAAGTCAAATTGGAATTTGATGTTATACTCAGCATTATGGGCTTACCGAACATCTGTTAAGACTGCAACCGGTTTCTCACCTTTTCAAATCGTTTACAGGCTGGAAGCATTCTTTCCCATAGAATGCCAGATCCCATCTTTAAAGTTGGCAGTAAAGTTATTGATAGACAATTCAAGTGTCAATATGATTGGTCCGTTCATCCTCAGATTTTCTCTAAAGGCAACCTTGTCCTGGTCTATGACCAATATAAGGACCCCCTGGGGGCAGGCAAGTTCAAACCTACGTGGTTCGAACCTTTCATCGTAAAAGAGGTTCTAAGAAAGGGAGCTTATCGTCTGGTGGAATTTGAGGGAAATGTTTTGGAAGAGCCTAGAAATGGGCTCTACCTCAAGAAGTATTACTCGTAGGTAGGTCTCCTCGGGTGACTTTTTGTAACATATGTATAGTCTTTGTACTATTACTTTTTAGTTTCTCTTTTGGTTTTATGGACGTGTCATTTTTGATGTTATCTTTTTCACTATGGCAGATGTCAAGTGAATCAGATGTGTTCATTGGGTTCGCGGACAGTGCTAGCTGGCACACTCGGAGACTTGCCTTCGTAGCTTGGGTGATTTTCACACCTCAGGGCCAGTTTCTATCTTCAGGAGGTATCTGTTTGTGCAACACCACAAACAATGTCGCCGAATACAACGTAGTTATTGAGTTGCTTAGTGACAATTTGTCGCTTGGTACCTCTCACCTCCGGGTCTATTTAGACGCTCAGCTAGTTGTGTCTCAGTTAAATGGAGTCTATCATATTCATGATCCTACTCTACATTGACGGTTCCTTAGGGTACATCTCTTAGAACGAAGCTTTGATTACATTATGTATATCCATGTTCTTAGGAGATTGAATCAGGTTACAGATACTATAGCTAATCATATATTAGATTGGCATCTTGCACACATGTAAGAAAAAGCACAGACACACACATGTAAATACATTTGTAAATAAGTGTATTCCATAAAACACAAAAAGATAAAAAAAATCCGTATATATATCGCAAAGCACCAGAGTACATAAGTGGGTGCAAGCACCTCAAAAAATAGGTGTCCAATAAAGAGTCATGGTGCTTATGCCCTCAAAAATATAGAAAAGGTTCCCTCGACACATAAGAAGTCCAGTCTAAGCTAAGGGCAGGGCCTATGGGCCCTGTCATAGTGAACAATGATGTTAGCCAGATGCCGAAAAAGATGGACCCAATTCCATGGTACCCCAAACATGTGAGTCTGCACAGACAGTGGGAGATCCTCAATCTCCTCCATGATGACTGTCCGAGTAAGCGCGGTGAGGTTCCACTCTACCCATCTCAAAACTCTCTCAACCTCCCCAGGTAGAGGTCCCCCTGCTGTTGTTGGTCCACCGGCCACAGTTTATCCCACCTCTAGTCAAGGATGCCACCTAGTCCTTGTGAAGTCTGTTGGACGCACTGGCCCCACGTATGCACATAACCGATACATACGTGACAGATACTCTGTTATAAAAAAATATGATATATATAAAAAGAAATAAAAATTAAATAATGTTGAAAAACAAGCATACCTAGCTCTCCTCGTACCACTCTGGGAGGTACGCCCGTGTTAGGGTCTCTGGAAAAATCGATCCCGGCATAGGGATAGTCCTTTATCGTTGGGATCTACCAACACCACTATTCAAAAAAATTATCGTCAAAGGCCTCAATAGTCCTCCCTCCCCCCTGTCATGGAAACAGTGCCGCCCATCTGCATAATGCTAGAGAAGAGGCTATGTGCCCCCGTACTGTCTCCCTCAGACTAAGACTAGGTAACCTCTCAAAGAAGAAAGAGCACATAATAGTCCCAAACTTGAAGTTTCTATGCCTCCGCATACGACACTCTGTAAGATTTTGTTTCATGCAATCAAGTAAAGTAGTACTCCAGTCGAAAACTTGTGCATTTAAGCACTGAACCGCACAATTCATGTGCACCTGGGAAGCCTGATGTAGAGCTGCAGATCCAGTGATCCGCCCAATAAGCAAAACTATCACTTTTAGTGATAGGTCCAAGATCTTGTTTATCGACACCTGTGTGCCCATATTGTCTGTACCAACTTCACAGTGGAGTCCAATCAACTCCGCTATGTTGAGAGGCCCGGAGGGAAAAGTGCGAAAATTGACTGGTTCCCCTCTCCTTGAGAGGCCAATCAGGAAGTAAATATCCTCAGTTGTTGGAGTCAACGACTGTCCCTCAAGCATGAAGTCCTCTGCGGCAGGATGCCAATAATCAACCAAGGCATTCAGTATCCTGGGTTTTGCCTGCATGAATGAACACTGGAAGAACTTTAATAGACCACATTGAGCCAATACAGTGGTAGCAGCAGGGTCCTCACTGACCAGAAAATCAATGTCCTCATGATCTCTCTCTCTCCAATGAACATACATCCTACAATTTACAAGTTTAGGAGAGATTAGCTCTTGCATTTTTTTATATTTTTTTCCACATCTTAGAGGGTATACGCAGGTTCTAATACACATAGTCACATGTGCATGTGTGCAGTATTTCCTCTGCACACGTGCACACGCGGTCTATCATAGGACAACCCGCATATACATAGGGCTGACCCTTTTAAAGGTCAGTGCCCCCTCAAAAAACTAAAAGAAATGCATAATTTAAAAATTGAAATGCAAGAGGGACTAATATTTACTTACTTGGTCCAAGCTAAAGTTGGTTTCATCCACTGAAGCTCCCGTAATCAATTCTTTTCACAAAGGGGTATTTTTGGCTTTTAGTCAATTTCTCAATTAGCAATAGTGATAATGAGTTATCGGCTTCTATTTATAGACTTTTTGGCCACTTTTTGTTATTTTTTGGACCTTTTTGTCGTTCTTCTAACCTGAAAAATGATTCAAGAGTTTCTTAGGGGATGTTACAATAAGTGGTACTTTGGGTATTGGGAATTTTTTTGGATATTTGGGTCATTTTCAAGGTCTTTTGGTAAAAAGTTGTTTTTCCAACTTTGTGCATGTCAGATAGGATTCCACCTCCACTTGTTGCACCTCATTGCCTTTTTTCTCTTTTCCATAGGATCGATCATACCAAATTGCGACACAGAACCATCATTGATTCTTTAGAAGTGTCATATTTTAGTGGTAGAGACTAACCCTTCATGGATGCCCTAGATAGATCCTGGTTGCATTTTTGGCATCCATGTTGTCGTTAATGACTATAGGCTTAGGAGTCCTTATTAGTTTTATCCTAATTACGAGTTTGAGCCTCATTTGCATGATGCATTATCACTCTTGACCTCCCCTCGAGACTCCCACAAAACACAACGGGTCTTCTTTTAAGCCCTTTTCATACCCTTTAAACATGAAGAGATAGTCAAGTGATCTTATTTCCCTTCACGCTCGTTAAACTGAAATTTGAAGGAACGCCTGTCCGACGGTAGTTTACCCTTTTTTCAGTTTGGATGGTCAAATGTACAATCAAAGGTATACTCTAGGAGCCTCGGTTCTTTAGAAGAGTATTCTCAGGTATAATTTTAACCCTTTTTCGAGCATGAGGGACTAAATTTACGAAAAAGGAACCCCCATGGAGTCCATAGTTAAGATCTTTTCAGACTCCCTAAAATTGAAAATATCATCGAGTGACCTTACTCCTTCACACTCGTTAAAATGGTCCAGAAGACCATTACTGAAGGATTCCATACTTGATCTTTTTTTCAGACTCCTTAAATATGAAAAAATTGTCAAGTGATATTGTCTTTATCACACTCGTTAAAATGGTTTGAATAGACGTCTTTTCGGTGCTAGTTTACCCCTTTTTCAAACCGACTAGACTACCTTCGAAAAAGATACCCCAACGGAGTCTCCTTTTAAATTTTTTCAGACTCTCTAAAAATAAAAATAAACCATTGAGCTTACCTTCTCTGGGCTCATTAAAATCACATCGAAGGACGTTATCGTTGTGTCTTATTAATCGCATTTGCATACCTGCATCTTTGTCCTAATGCTAGCTCCATGTTTCTCTCAACTGAACCATCTGAAGAATGACTTATACACAATCCCTGTAGCACTTTGCCTCTGCGTCTTGACACCTTGTCCCACAGAGGATTTTTCCCGAGTGTCATTTTCCTACATATATCCCCTTTCTCTAAGCATCCATGTGCTCCTTGCACTTGGAAATAGTATGTCTGTGACACTCGATCCTCCTTTGTAATGTAGCATTCTTTTATTCTTTTTCAAGATTTCCGAAATGATTGAAAACGACAAAAAAATCAAATATACCCCAAAAAGAGGAAGGGAAAAGTATTTTCTTTTTGTTGGAAGCACAATGAGTTGCCCTTGGAAAAAGCACATCCTTTCATTTTTTCATCAAGCCCTGGGATTTAATATGACCTTAGGAAGTTGTTCTCACTACATATAGTTGTGTCCTCCTCCATTTGGTTATTCTTCCAAACATATGGAGAGTTTTTGTTGCCTCCTGCATCATGAACTTATGTCAACATCATGTTGCCTGAGTCTCATCATTTGTCGTGATATTGTCCAAGGGAAGTTTTTACCAAGCTTGAGTCGGCCCCTCTGCAATTTGTCTCTTTCCCAACTACCAGACCATCCTGAAAGCCCAATCAATTCTTTGTTTGAAATCAATAAAGTCCTCACCTGATCATCAAGATCCTCTAGTCTGTTCCTGACGAGTCGTCGAAGACCTTTGGGTAGTGAAGTCATACACACATATTACACTCCTACCCAAGTTGTGAAGATTTTGAAGTTGTTGCTCGAGCTCTGAAGACCTCATCTCCAGCCATCAGGCCTTATCAACTTACGGAAGATGGATACTATGCATGTATATCTTTTTGATTTCGAGATGTAGATCCGTTGTGTCTTGCTCGTGGCTACACTTTATATAGTTATATGAGATGGATCTGCAGTGTATTTGATTGGAAACCATGATTTTATTTCATCCCGAGCATGGGTATGCCTTCCTCGTTGAGACAATTGTTATTTTGTAGATGGAACCTCCCAAACTCTGGTCCCTGGGCTCACTTGTTTGGAACATTGATGGAGATTGATAATGCATTTCATCCATTAGATGCTCTTCTGACCTCACACATTAGGGAGCATCTTTTATAACCCTAATTTTCACCAGATATGCTTACTTGGAATCAATCCATCTCATTTTAAATTTTTTTCCAAGCCACTACTGAAGAACTTCTTAAAAAACACCCCTTTTGAGGGTATACGCCACTACTGCACGTGTGCGTATGCTAGTTGATCCACTACAGCCCACGTATACCTAAGAAAAACATGAAAAATAGAAAGTTATAGATGGAACACACAGTTTTGGGTAAGTTACCTAAACCATTTGACCAACCATAGCTAGTCACTCGACCAAATACCTATCCCTTTCTAACCTATAAAAGAAGGGGTAGGGATCCCATTTGGAAAAGGAAAATAATTGTAAAGAAACTCTACCTGATTTTGCATTCCCTTTGTCCCAACCTTTTGCAACTAGTGTGTGAAGAGAAGCATATAAAAAAGCAATTGGAGCATAGTTGAAGAGGATCCTAGGACTAGACTTGAGGAGCAGTGTTCGATCTCGCTATTGTAAGTTACTCTTGTGAGATTAATAAAAAAAAGTACTTTTCTTGTCCCGCCATATGAGGGTTTTCAATGTCTAAATTTGATTATATTTTGATAGAATATCTAACCCATCAGTTCATAGATCATATGCATGTGGCATTCTTTGTTTGTCTTTTTATGAATGCAGGTCAGTGTTGGGAGGAGATTTGTAGTCAAGGAGCAAGCAAATTTTAAAGGATCGACATCAAACACGGAAACCAAGGTATAGTAAATTGATATTTTTAACCTTGCATTTGCATATGAATAATGGGGTTTATGATTGGGATGTTGGTAAGAAGTAGGAGACTTTAGGTCATTTTATGCATATTACATAACCCTTAATGCTAGTCTGTAGGGGGATTTCCCACCCACAACAGTTTGTATGAAATGAAACAAAAGGAGTGCAATTTAGAGCAACCCACCCTGTAGGTTCGTTGGGCAATTTGTATATCGTGGAATTTTGAATGCTATTTGTAGGCCATGGGACAATGGATTCCCAATTTAGAGCCCACCATTCCAAGAACTCGTGATCCAAAAAGTGGCTAAGTATGGTCTGCAGAATCTATACATGCTCTATAACATCTCATGTTCATACTTTATAATACATATTTAGTGTGTATTACTCATTTATTTGAAAATTTCTAGTTTATCTTTTCTCTCTGCTTTTCCTTTTTGAAATGCGGGTTCCTACATAGGCGGGTTTAACATTGCATTTCCACTGTTCCGCCCCCTGCAACTAGCACCCGGACTTCTGCGATTTACAAATTTGCAAACAAACCCCCCTTCATCTCGTATGCTTTTTCTTTCTATTTACTTGGTCCTTTTTCCAAATGTCTCATGATTTTATATACAGAACCCCAGGTTTAGCAAGATACAAATTGCCCTCTTTCCATTGCACTTCCACTATTCTCCTACACACAAACAACAACCAAAATTCCACGACATACAAATTGATGGCCGATATCTATCACTGAGATGCAATATGACCATCGACCCTTCATGTCTCCTGGGTATATCTTCTGCCCTTCTTCTTTTGTAACCCGCCCAACCACTTTCCATACTTACGTAGTTCTTGGAATCGGTTTTGCGGGTTGGCCAGTGCCTCGCCGCAATTCGCCATCACCTCTTCCTTCATACTTGTTTCCAGATATGAAATAATTAATCTTTAATGCTAGTAGTTCATCCTGCAGGAACCGTTAAGATTTTCATTAATGTCTGGAAGTCCGGAGAAGATTTGTCATTACTATGAATTAAACTAATATTTGTGCACAAGTATGTTATCCTTTCCAAGTATTCATTTCAAACACGATGCAATCTATTTTTTGTGTGCTGACGGGTTGGCACTTTTAAGAAATTTTTAATTCTTAATCTCTCTTTGTCGTCACTGCCACCTTCGCACTTTTTTCTAATTATGAAATTAGTGAGCTGTGATGTTGACAAATCATTCCGCACGAACCCTGGAGATTTTCATTGATCAGTGAAAGGCTCGAGGAGATATTCCATTGATACGCATACCATAATTTGTGGAAGTATATATTATCCCTCTCCGATTTTCATTTCAAACACCATCTCGAGAAAACAGAAATTCTTGTTAAGTTGTGGCAGTAGTTCTATCTAGATATAGTAAACACATTGGGGCATAATGGCCAGAGGTTTCACTATTCCAGGGCATATTCTTACTACTCATCTCCCTCCGCCCAGGAGAAAAAAAGGAGATGGTCCCTTGGTACACCGAGAGATATATTTCAAGCCAAAGAATTCCAAGGCAACCCTGCCTACTCAAAGAACCTACCCAGTTACATTCATGGATGGAACAGAGGTTGATGTCATGAATTCTGAGGTGGAAGAAGATGATCTGATGGGCGATGATATGACAATGGATGATGGCAATGTAGAGACTCTTCCCACTCCTGCTCCCAAATTGAAATCAACCATAATGGATGGAACTTCTCGGCTCGGTGATGGTGGTCTTGACAACACCAAAAGGAGTTTCAGAAAAGAAATCAACGGTAAACGCAATAGCCTCTTTGCAGCGTGAAAATAGGAATTCTAGAGTTCCAAATTAGTCTGTTTCGGGGGGAAGAGTTTCACTGTAAAGTAATGATCTGTTGATTCTCCCAGAGATATATTGCAAGCCAAAAAAGTATTCACTTGAGGGACTAGTATCCTGTTCTCTGGATATACAATTAACATCTTTGGGAATAAAGTCCAAAACTCTCACTGTTGCAAGGAATTTTTCTACTAAAATCTCCTTCCACCTAGAATGGACTAATTTGGGCCTCTGAAATTGCACGTGCAACCTGTGCTCTTGAATTTTTTTCGACTATGCAGAGGCGGTTTTAGCTAAGGGATATTCCATTTGCTCTACAACATTTTTCATATTCTTCCTCACGGGAAGCTTATGAAAACTATCAATTTCATCACAGGATGATTCATCGAGGAGAAACTTGTGAGGATCTTGCATACTACGGATCCCATGCCTGTATTTGTTGCAGATACGTTCAATGTTTTGGCTCAAAGAACTGGGTCCAATTTCTAAGGATAGAGGTACAATACTCGATGTTTTTCTTATTTTCTTAAATGGATTTTCTATTAAAAACTAATTTCCTTGGACTCTTCATTGTTGCTTCCTTTCTGGATTTAACGCATGTTCTCATTGGCATGGTTCGATGCTCTCGTACTTCTTGGATATTTTGTTTACTTAGGTTATTTTTTCTAAGATGGAACATCTAACAATTATATGACAATGTACTGTGTCAATCCACCAACCTTTTATGCAAACAAAAAATGGATTACATAGTTTCAAACCTGATGGGTGTTCTATATGTACTAAAAACATAGTAAAAACCCTCAATTAAATTGTCAACCCGGGGTAAGTAAACTTAGAGTTGTAGCAAAATATATTCCAAAGGTAGAAGGATGGAAGGAGTATAGTATAACTAAGGAAGGCAGCTATCTAAGGCTAATATACTCAAGCAAAACCTATCTAATGAGCAAACCCTACTAAGCAACTTGAAACTAGGTAACCTAAGTATTTTTGGGCCAAGGGTCGATGGATAGTTCCTAAGAAAGCAAGTAAAACCTTATGTAAAGAAAACTAGTTCAACAATAAGCAATAAGAAAACTACTAAGCATAATAAGCAATTAACAAAAGAAAACTTCTTTAACTTGCCAACCTACATTCAATGAGAAACTACCCTATGAAAGAAAATAAATAAGAAAGTAAGCAAAAACACCTATCTAACCTATTAAAGCAAATAGACAAGTAAGCAAAGGCACCTAACTAACCTACTAAAACAAAAGACAAGTAAGCAATAGAAACTAACTACTGCAAGTAAAACTTCTCATTGAACAACTATCTAGCCTAAGAGGCAAGTGAACTAAATGCCTAATGCAAAGCTATTTCTAATGTGTGAAACGGAATCTAAATGCTCAATGCAATGCATGAAAGGAAATATATTCTATTGAAATCAAGAAAGACTAACCACTAATTCTTAATCTATGATAAGCAAACTACTATCTATCAAAGCAAACTCTATATATCCTACAACAACAAATAAGACTATTTTCTAAACTATGAAAACAAGAAACTATCTCTTCTAATCTACAAAAGCAAGGAACTATGTTTAATCTATGAAACACTCAAATATAATGTTGGTGGTTGTGTGAATGTCTTCGGTGTCGGATGATATCTCGGTGACACTTGACAACAAAGGACAATTCCAATGGTATAAGCTCAATACTAATCGCAATGGCAAAATGAAAGGTATGGATTAAACAATCCAATGAAAACTTAGCCATGACAAAAATAATGTTAAATGCACTGCATATTCATGTATAAACCATCAACAACATAACGAGATAATCATTATTTAACTAAGGAATTTAATTTAATTTTAATCTATGAAAGGAAATTGTGTAAAAGAAAATTATGCTATGTCTACTCTAATAATTCAAACTATGATAAGAAAATGAATTAAAAACATAAATTAAACCATGACATTAAAATTGGCAATTACATTAACTAACAACTAGGTAAATGAAATCTATGTAAAACTAAGATAAGCAACTATAAAAATTGGAAGTAAATATACCCATCCATCAATCCTTGTTAGAAGAAAACCCAAATTAAACTATGTTCTGTTCTAATTAAAAATATGTTCTAAACTTGACTGTAAAATCATGAAAGAAAGCATCATTTGATATCTACTTTGCACGCGGGTTAGTATAAAGAGAGAGAGACTTTCTAATTGTACACGTGGTTAGTATAGAGACTTGCAAGCCTGTTCCTAATCTATAAAATCAACACATACTAACACATATCATCATCTATCCGACAAAAGAGAAGTAAAACAATAAGCTACATCAAACTAATTAATTAAATAAAAACATGCATATACAGGAAATAAGAAAGAGCAATTTGAATTAAGAAATGCATAAATAACATAAGAAAAATCACTAGACTGTTGGTGGGCCCCCCATCAAGTCGTGGCTACCTCCTACAAGCACACCACAAACTTAACAAGGCGAATTCACCATGAAATCTTGAAAAAGTAGTTCTGGCACAATTCTGGCAATGTAAAATACCAAAACAGAGAAAAACAAATTTGTCTCTAATCTAATGGCTCTTTTACTTGGTTAACAATATTCTAATCATCCTAGTGGTATTTATAATGTTTACATGCCAAGTGGTCGACCACATGAGGTTCGAACCACTTCTAAAATTGGTAAATTTCATTAATGGTGCCCTAACTGCTGAAACAGAGTGAGCCAATAATTGCCCTCTTTGAATAACTAAAACTGAGTTGTCTAGAGCTCAGTAGCTGAAGGGGAGAATTATGAACAAAACCCATGTGTCCGATATTCCCCCATCTGGCCGCCAATACCATAACCGCCAAATCACCTTACGTTTTTGTGCAGGAAGAGGTGTTGAACGGAGTGCCGGATCGAGTGCCGGAATGAGTGTCAAATCAAGTGCCGAAACTAGAAATGTAGTGTGTTTTTTCCCTGTAACACCAGAAAAACGTGAATTATCTCTTGGAAATCATAAAACATGATGAATTACACTTGATACAATCATTAAACATGAATTACACATACCTTATGCCAATCATACCATTTTATCATAAAATTCTTCAAAAATATCCTTTAAAAGATGAAAATTGCATATGTACATGTGGAAAAAGTGTATAATAACCGTCATAAAAGCTATCCATAATGCAGAGAGAACATAGCAATACCAATGTACAATCTTGCAGCAAAATCGTTATTCCTTTTTCTAGACATGTAATTATTAAGTTTTAATGTTAACAACCCACAATGAAAGAAGTTTAATACTTGAGTTAATATGTTGCAGTCATGGAAGAATGTATCAAGAACACAGTTACACCCACACGTTCCAATAAAATCTAATCTTCAACAAAGCATTTGCTGGCAATTAGTAGAAAATGAAGTTTAGTAGTTAAG
>ML784936.1:705343-718590 GCA_009831015.1 Picea engelmannii
TACTTGAGTTAATATGTTGCAGTCATGGAAGAATGTATCAAGAACACAGTTACACCCACACGTTCCAATAAAATCTAATCTTCAACAAAGCATTTGCTGGCAATTAGTAGAAAATGAAGTTTAGTAGTTAAGTTAATATGTTATAGTCATGGAAGAATGTATCAAGAACATACTTACACGCACAGATTGCAATAAAATCTAATATTCAACAATGAATTTGCTGACAATTAGTAGAAAATGATGGTTTTGCAACAATGGGGCTTCTTTGAAACCAATTCGCACTTACGAAACTTGCCTTTCGCCTTTGTATTTTCCCACTCTTTTATTCCCTGTAGTTTCTCTTCCTGGTTACTTAATCATTTTTGTTTCCGAAAATGCCTTGCCACACAACTTGGCGGATTCATGCGTTTCCAATGAGCACTACCTCTTTCTTTAAATTGACCCTCTATTGTTCTGTGTCCTACAACTAGCACCCAGAGTTTCACGATATACAAATTGACAGGCATACTTGCACGCTGACTGGGTCAACTTTGCACTTCTACTTTTCCGTGACCTCCAAACAACATTCGGAGCTCCGCGATATACAAATTGGCAGACGGGCTCCAGGGATGGCGGGCTCAAGATCGCCTTTGTTTACGAATGGAAAAGTGCTAAAACGAGCCATACCACATTTTCCCCACATAAGCTATATTAAAGGGAAAATCATTTCCTCTATAGTTCTGTGTCCTGCAAACAACACCCACAGTTCTACACTATACAAATTGACAGCCAGACTTGCGGGCTGGCTAGCTAATAAAATGCCTCGTAGTTCCGTGATATACAAATTGACAGACAAAGCATACAATAAAGAACCAAGTAAACTCATACATCATATTCTTGGTCGTTGTTTTATGTTCCCGCCAACTTCACAATTATGTTATGTTTCTCTTTTCCCTGAACTTTATCTTTTTCATCACTTATTCATTTTTTCGAAAATGTATGGATGCACGCGTGGGCGGTGTTGCAGGCTCACACTTGCACATGTGTTATTTTATCGCGACACCAACCGATCGCTTCCCCATTCCATACCCAGAAACTTCTTCGATCATGAATTCCCGGTAGGCGGGCTCTAGATTGGACTTCTGTTGTTCCATGGCCTACGAACAGTACTGTCACTTCCACGATATACAAATTTGCAACCTAACTCAGATCATAGCCTCTTCCGTATTACGGTCCACCTATCATGCCCTCTTCTGTGGTATACATTTTGCATTGAAAACTTTTGAGAAATACAATTTAACCGTCAGGTCCTCGCATCTTTTGTGGAAATATTAGCACCCCATTTTGAAGCCCGTCTATCCGCTTTCCATACTTCTCCATTTCTTCGAATTTCTTTGGCGCGTCGTCGGTTTGGCGGGTTGAAGAAATATTCAGTTCCTATTCGTTGTTTCCTATGCCCGCACCCCTTTGCAATTAGCAATTGCCAATTATATATAAGATCTTATTTCTAGGCATTCAATTAGCAATTTCCCTATTCCATACTTAGTCACTTTGCTGGAATTCTGCAAATATACAAACCGACCACTGAACCACCCCATCATCATCTCTTCCGTTTTACACATTTTGCACTCAAAAATTCCGATACATAAAATTTGACCGTGCAACACTCGTCTGTCCTGAGTATCCCCGTAACCCTTTTTTGAATCCCGGCCGATTGCTTTTCAGAGCTTGCCATTCTTTCCTTTCTCTTTGTTGTCTCCGTCACCTTCACACTTGTCTATAATAAAAAATAAAAAAAATTTATCTATCTATCTATCTATCTATCTATCTATCTATCTATATATATATATATATATTGTTTCTAAATATGGAATTACTGGAATTTAATTCTAACAGGTCATCATGCAAGAACCCTATAGATTGTCATTGATGGGTGAAAGGCTCGAGGAGATCTCCTATTGATGTGCATTAAACCAAGATTTGCGGGGGGCTTATATTATCCCTTCTGAGTGTTGATTTAAAAATCATGAAATGTCGCTCGCACGTCGTGGCCTTCGCACGTTCATGAAACCTCCAATCCTTAATTTCTCTTCATCGTACCCGCCACCTTCGCATTTCTAAATATGCAATAAATAAGCTTTACTGCTAACATTTCATCATTAATCAACAAAAGGCTCGAGGAGATTTCCCATTCATAAGAATTTAACAAAGATTTAGCAGAGAGTTACATTATCGGCTCTAATTGTTCATTTAAACCATCATCTGGAGCAAACCAACGTTCTCATAAACCTATGGCATCAACTCAACAACAGTTTTGTGGACATATAGTGAACATCCTTGGGCGCGAGCAACATAAATTCTAGTGGTCCAGGGCATATTCTTATTACTCAACCTCTGTTTCAGAGAACCAAGTAATTTGGACCTCCGGGATTTCTCATGAAGATTGTGTCCCTGAGGTTTTTGACTGTAAGGACCTGGTCTCTTGGTGCGCCGATAAATTTATTTTAGAAAAAAGAATTATTCCACTGCGGGACCACTCTTCTGTTTCTTTTTCACCTCAGGTCTTCTGCCAGATGCTAAGATTGTCGGAGCCAACATTGACATTCAAAGGAGAAGATTTCAAATAGTTCCTAGCAAAGCATAATAATGGGTTGGACCGCTTGCCCCATTTTTTGGAAAACCCACTTCTAGTTCCTGAAGATATTACAAGCTTCTTAGTTAGCTCATTTAGAAATCCATTTCGTGAAATTGTGTGGTTGTTTACAATAATAACAGGACAAATGTCCAAAACAATTGTTTCTCGGATGGCCCTTTATATTTTGTATTTCACAGTCAACGATAAAGCCATTTTTTATTGGGGCAGGTTAATTTCCCATGAAATCTGTTCCCAATTGTCAAGCTTCAAAAGGGAAAATAAATTTTATATGTCGTCCTATTTAGTTTTTTCAATAGCGCATTCCTGTCGGTTTCCACAACTGTCTCTGTCCAAGAATGTCAACTGCAAATTTCACCCAGTAACGTTCTCATACCAGGCCTTGTGGAAGCACAAGACTTCCCACTATTTTTATGAGGTTTTTAATGGCTTCGTGTCTATTTTCAATGTTTTGTTGTTAGGAGAAGATTCTCCCCACATATCTGAACAGGCAACCATTTTTTTGGACAAGAAGGGGACACTCGAACATTTGGATAATTACACTGCCATAATAATTTTTGGCTCCACGGAACAACCTGCTCTCCTTCAATGTCACATTACGGACATAATGTTTGTTGTAGAAGTAGCACAGAAATACACTACAGGTTCCATCTGTTGCAAACGAAGAAAAACAAAATGTATTCCTCTGCCTTAGAAAGTAGGGGTGTTCATGTTGAAAAACATCAACAAAATTAACGAATTCGCAACACAATCTAGCATATCTAACCTAAGATATGCTGAAATCATAAGAGGGTTCGACTCCTATAATATTTTTCAACAACATTTACAAACACTTGTCCTCGGCGATTGTTTTTAAATAAACACATGCCCAAAAACAGAGACAGTGGCAGCAACGGTCCTACCTCTGATGTCGACGACATAGACACAGTGCAAAGCTACACTAAATTGTACACACAACATGGGAAAGGCCCCGGTAACAAGAGTGTTCAATCGACAAATAGCACTCCAAAAAGTACGACATCCTGGAGCATCGATCCAATGGTCCACCACAGCAACAAAGAAACTTAGATTTCTTCAAACGAAGGAGGAGATAACGACCCTCCTCACTCTAAAATTGATAGTTCTCACAAGCTTCCAGTAGAGAAAAAGAGAAAAAAAAATATGGGGCAGGAAGATGAGCCGTAAATTCAGAGTAAGAACATAGAACTTGACACTGATCTGGATAGCATGATTTTCTTCCTTGATCAGCCCGGAGATGCCATCCACCATAGTCGTCCAATGGACATATATGTTACCAAAAATTTTGATGAAGATGAATCCTTCGTGTTCCAGAGCGTTGTTTTTGATAGCCAGTCCAAAAAATTGATAATTGAAAAAAAATATGTTAAAAATAAGAAAGGAAAATCTCGTTCAGAGGTTCACCTTGCCAACATGCGGCCATCCCAAATCTGTCAAATTCACACTGCGAGAGGAGAAGAACTTCATGATTCCATTGGAATCATCAAGACCGAGAATTCCAGACTAAAGGACCGGGTCAAGGAATTGGAAGATACTTTCATTCCTATGCCATTTCTTGTCGATCCTTTGGAAATAGCCATGCCTGCCACCCCTGGAGCTAATGCAAAATAATCCTCCACCCTGCTTGCATCCTATAAAGGATATGTGGAGAATAATATCAAAAAAAGAATGGAACTAGTTACCGAGGCATGGAAAAGATCACAAACCATCACTTTCCTTGGAACCAGGGCACATAGTTTGCTCGAACATTTGCAGGCCAAGTTAAAAGATGAAGAAAAATTCTTTTTAAAAATAGTCATTCCTTTTGGCACCATTGTCAACAATATGACATAAACAAAAAGAAGAGAATAAGATCTTCCATCCAAAAACCGGATCGGTCAATTGAATGCATGTTGGAAAGAAAAAGTGAAGAACTTTCATCTCATTGTTCAATCATGTGAACAAGCCATATCGAAGAAAGATAAATTATTCACAAGGCTGTCAAATATAGACTTAGACGGGAAAACCAACGACTTCCAAGACCCCGACTTAATCACAAAATCCTTGCCCTTAACCAGGAAAGAGTTCGATAAATAGGTTGCTATGTTTAAGGCCTTGTCTCTGGAAACGTTTTACAACATCCTTCAATTTGATCAAGCTCACGTCCATGACTGGCTAGTCAAATATTCAGTACATAATGAGGAAATTCATCAGGCTCTCTGTAATCTTTCTATCGACTTCCAGGAATTAGAAAATGATCTTTTCAACATAAAAATATGGAATGAGATAAAAATCACCCCAATGAGAAGCTACATTGAAGAATGGCATGAAACATAATTGAATCAGGTCACCGACGAAAGGCAACAGGCAGTTGCTAGGATTGCAGTAGCCGACGATGACATCATTGAAACCGCAGTCGTCAGCGACATCAATGAAATGATAGCCACAAGCAAATAGCCAAAGGGCTCATATGTATCCTCATTGTAAGTATATTGATCGCATCATGCTTTGTTTATCAACCTAGTTATTCCACTTTCTTAAATACATATGTGTAGGCAAACACTTATACCTTTCCATTTTTTTTTGTAGGTATTGCACTCTATATTCTTTCTACAATCCTGTTTCTTGTACATGTTTCTCTAATGGTCCGCGGTAGCCCCAATCCCAATCTACATGACAAACGCATTGAAATTCTGATTTATATGTAACTGACTTTATTTTTTTTGTATATTTCAAAATTTCCAGTAGTATGTAACGAAATTTTATTTTTTGACATATTTCAAATAAAAATGTTTTCTTGTCTCCTTTTAAATTTATGTTTTCATACATTCTTATCTTTCAACAGTCTGTATGACAAATGCATTTAATTTTTTATATGTAACAAACTTTTAATTTTTTATATATTTCAAAATAAATGGTGCTCTACATTGCAAGCACCATTTACTTATACCCCTTGTTCACAAATGAATTTTATTTTTTGTATTTCTTATCTCCTTCTAATTTTATGTCTTCATATATTTTTATCTTTCACCAGTCCATATGGAAAATGCATTTAAATTTCCAAATTTATTCTTCCACTGTCAACAAATTTGTACTTTCTTATATACTTTCAAAAAATAAATGTTTGTTATATACCTTCAAAAAATAAATGGTTCTCTACATGCCAAGTGTCATTTACTTTTTTCCCATGTTCCATGATATACATGTTGCACACAACATTTCTGTGATATATATTTTGCACCAAACACTTCATTCATTTACAATTCAACCCCATTTTCCATAATTTGCTTTCTAACCTCGTTGGCAGGGACTATGCTGCCACATAGCCTTGTTATTAAATTTCTCTAACACCAATAACAAGTTTATGAAGCATTAGTTCAGGCTCTCCAAAAATCCTTAGACTTCGGAGTTCGTCATTTGTTGGTTAGCAAGATTCACAGCTAATTGTGAATCAAATTAGAGAAAATTATGTTGTTCATAACCATCACCTCCTACCAAAAGGTTAAGGAACTTATTGAAGAGTTAACACCTTTCAAAAGTCAAGCCATACCTAGGGCCGCAAACCATGTCATTGATACTTTGGCCTTCACTGGTTCATGTTTTACTTCATAGTTTGTAAGGTATATTGAGGATGTAAGAGTCCAAATCTTACATATGCCTATGTTACTTGATAACAATGACTCTTGGTAAGTTTTTGATAAGTTTTTTATATTGATGAATAAATCTGTAGATTTCTTCAAAACAAAGAAGAATTCGAAGGTATATTGAGGATGTAAGAGTCTGAATCTTACATATGCCTATGTTACTTGATAAAAATTACTCTTGGCAAGTTTTTGATATTGATGAATAAATCTATAGATTCCTTCAAAACAAAGAGGAATTCAAAGACTTTCCTAGCTATCATGAGTTAGAATAGGAAACCGAGGATATAATCCAACTAAAATAAAATGAAATCCCCCATGGACTATCCTTGTTGGAATCCATGTTTGATTCCAATGATGCGTCTACCTCTACACCTAGTATTAACAGTGAATCTGTTAGGAAGGTGAAAAAAACTACCCTTATAAATCTAAGAACAAAAGAAGATCCAAATATGGTTTATATAGGGTCACAATGTTCTCCTTTTGAGTTTACTCAATTCACAAAACTCTTAATAGAGTTCATTGATGTATTTCTCTGGTCCTACGAGGACCTCAAGGTCTTCAGTATGTAGGAGATAGTTCATGCCATACCTATAATCTGCAATTTGAAGCCTTATAAGAATAAACAAAGGAAGAACAATCTCACTTTGAAACAGACAATAAGGGATGAATTAGACAAGATGGAAGCAACAAGGGTCATAAATTATGTTCTTTACTCACAATAGTTATCTAATCTGGTTCAAATTAAGAATAAAACTAGGGATATTTGGTAGTGTGTTGATTTTCAACATTTGCACAAGGTATCCTTAAAAGATAACTACCCTGTCCCACCTATGGAGGAGATCCACCAACAAGTTTATGGTGCCCAAATGATGTCTCTTTTAAATGGATTATCAAGCTATAATCAGATAAACCTTAAACATTCTGATTGGCACAAAACCACCTTCACTACCCATTGGGAGCACGTATGCATACCCCAATATAAATTTTGGTTTGACTAATGTCAAAAGTACCTTCCAACTTGCCATGGTCATTGTTTTCATAGGCTTGATGGATAATATTATACTTGTCTACTTCAATGACCTCACAATGTTCTCTTGGGTCACATCATGCCTCAAGAGGATGTCAAAGTTGACCTTGAGAGAGTGATAGAAATCAAAAGGTTTCCCTTACCTACCAATAAGAAAGAGATGTAATCTTTCTTTGGAAAGACAAGTTTCCTAAGGCATTTTTTCTCTATAAACTATCGTGGATATTCCACTAGACAATTCATTACAAAAAATCTAATAAAATACTGAAAAATCTTTACTGTGAAGGTTAATTTCATTTAGATTTTAGATTCTTTAATTACTAGTTTTTTCTTCTTCAAATGTATAAAATAGTTGAAATATGAAAAATAGAGAACATAAATAAATACTCACACACCATCCACAAATAAACACGAGATATAACCTGGGAAACCCAATATGGGAGAAAACCCAGCTAGAAGGTGTGTCTACTTTGCTCTCTTTTCTTTAAATCTAAGTATAAATAAAGAGGCACTCTCATT
Organism: Picea engelmannii; assembly: GCA_009831015.1. Taxonomy (NCBI): domain Eukaryota; kingdom Viridiplantae; phylum Streptophyta; class Pinopsida; order Pinales; family Pinaceae; genus Picea; species Picea engelmannii. The sequence goes on from ML784936.1 coordinate 713,163, forward strand.
GGAGTTTACTTTGATATTGTGGCTTATATGTTTGCTAAAGAATATCTCCTCATCTATTATGCTCTCAAAATACTGCTCCTATGTTCTCTTCTCAACTATGGAACAAATACCATGCTAAAGAAATGGAATCCCTTCTCCTCCTAGCAGCCTGGTATTTAACATCACTCGATAGCCATCTAGGGTAAGGGTTTTGACTTCCTCAACCCTAAATTGTGATAAGGTTTTGGACCTTCTAGAATATTTTTGAAATTCTATACATGGCTAGCCCCATATGCATGAGTAATGGGGAGTGGCATGGCATCCACTCGTACCATAGTGGTCAACTTGCATGAGGCATAATTGTTTCATACAAGCTCTGATTGATGTGATTTTTACACCATTGGAAAAGTCTCGATGCATAGAATATCATCAAGGCGTCCTAGCTAAAGCTAAGAAATATTTAACCCCAAAAAATGTCATTTGATGCCTAAAAATGGCTCTAGAAGGTTTTAAACCCCACTTTTTCAAACTGGGACCTACCATTAAAATGATTATGCCAGTTGATTCCTCCAATTTTTTCCACTCTCAAAACATTGAGATAGATGGAAAATATTATAATGATCTAATATGTATCATACCTCCCCATTTAAGGGGGATTTTGGTCCCCAAAATATTTACTAGATGAGGTGAGGAAAATTTTCCTTTACCTTCTCCCTGGAGTACCACTTTGCTTTGTTTAGAAGTTGTCCTTTCAACCCAATCTACTAGAGGTCATGTTGCCCTTGTCTTGTAGTTCTGGACTGCTTCTACAAAATTGAGTCCTCTCCCAACTCTTCCCGAGCATATATTACTAAGTCCTCTATGATAGGTAGGACCTGGTCCTCTTCATGATCCAACATGGAAGGTGCATATAGTTTGAGATTCTCCACATTCAGTACTGAGTAAATGCACATGCATGGGGGAAGAATAAGTCTGTATGTGTTATCTCTTATCTTCTCCAATATCTCGAAAGGTCCATACTGCAAAGGATTCATATTCTTACCAAGACCCTATAGTCTTTCCTTGTTCAGTTGTAACCAAACTTTGTCTCCCACATTGAATGACTTCTCAGTTTTGTGTTGATCATGTTTGGCCTTGTTATTTTCTTGTCACTTCTTCAGTTTATCTTGTACTTGCAAATATATTTCCCTAATCTTATCAACAAAAAATTATTCTTTCAATGCATGTCTTGCGAGGTCCTCCCTCACTCCTCTTTGTGTTCATATACAACGTTGAAGGGTGAAGGTGGCAAATTTTCAAAACAAGTTTCAAAAGGTGACTTACCAGTAGAAGTATGGATTGATCTATTATAAAAGTGTTCTATGTAGACCAACTTTTCATCCCAAGTATTCAAATGATTTTGATTGTAACCCCTCAAAAGATGCACCAAAGTGTTGTTGACTACTTCTATCTGCTCATCTATTCGTGGATGAAATGTTGTAGATCTATTCAACTTAGTGTCCATATTCTCCCACAATGTAGTCCAAAATGTATTGAGAAATCTAATATCCCTGTTTGAGATGATGCTCCTTGGCATCCCAAAGTGTACTCAGACATATTCAATGAAAATGTTTGTTTCTTCTTGTTCTTTGATGGTCTTTTTACAAGGTATAAGAATCCACATCTTGTTGAACTTATCAACTACCACAAATAGATAGTCATGTCCCTTCCTGGTTGTCGATAAAAATCCCACAAAATCCATGGAAATGATTTCCCAAGGTCTAGTGGGTACAGGTAAGGGATGGTATAGACCTTGCTTCCTGTATCTGGGCTTTCTAGTAGAACAAAGTATACAAACTATAATATATTGTGCTACATGTTCTTGCATTTTGGGCCAGTACACATACCTCTGTAAGTTGGGAAGTGTCTTCCCCACACCAAAATGTATTGCAACCTTGGAGGTTTGAACCTCTCAGACCACTTTCGAAGCAATTTTGGGCTTGTTTTCAAGTCATTAGAGGCACAAATAGCTTGATGTTCATAATTTCCAGCCATATTAAATGGAATGGTTGTAGGTTTCTAAAGTAATTTTGACTCTTAGACTCTATTATTTTTACATAATCCATTCACCAAATATTTTTTTTGGACATAGGTTTACCTCGAGAGCCACTTAAGATCATTTTTCCAAGGTTCACTTTTATTAGTTTGTTGGTCCAAAAATTAGCAAATCCATTTTCTCACTCATTTCCCACAAATATCACCTGCAGGCCTTTTATCCCTCCACGGAGTTGAGTGAGGAAAATACCCAAGTTGGGTGGTCCTAAAAGGGCTTGCACACAAATCCCTCCCCTATCATTTTTTCCCTTTCACCATATTCAATATTAGGACCATATAATGTAACATCCCCACTATAATCTCGAGTTTAATTAATTTTTATGTAGATATAATGTTTGGCTACAACCAAAACGATGTATATGCAAAATGTATTTATGAATTTTAATAATAATATATGATTCCAACTACTAAGGGGATATGGACAGATATGGGGGATGAACTAATCTAGAAGAGAGGGGAGAGTCTAGGATAATCTCTAAGAGGGGTCCAAGGGGGGATTACCCATGTCTAATTATTCACCCACATTCCTGAATTTTATTATGCCTATGTATTAAACTCTAGTTTCTGATTGAGTGTTCCCAAATCCAATCATTTAATGCATGTAAGATGGTGGGTGTGCAAAATTCATATCCCATAGTTATTGCGATCATGGGGGACGAGTAAATCAACTTGGGGAAGTGTGTGAGTCAAGAAAGTAATCCAAAGAGAGAAAATTTGTATGGGCAACTACAACAATTTTTAAATAGTCATGTTTTGGGCATGCACAACAAGTAGAGAGAGAGAAAGAGAGCTTGGAGCTAGAACAACCATGGAGGGTGGATTCTAGAGCATGTTGGAGCATTTTTGGAGCATATTTGGAGCTAAAGAATGAAGAGCTAGGTTATTAGGCCTGAAGAGCGAACTCCTGAGTGAGTTGCATTGTAACAATAAATGTTGTTGTTTTTGCTAGTAGTTTTCCTGGAAACAGTCCCTTTAGTTCTGATCTGACATATTTCTGGTTACCCATGTTAGAGAGACCATGATAAATGAACGGGACACCCGAGGGACTGAGATCAATGAAGGGGTAAATTCCTTGGGTTGGGAAAATCAAGAGGAAGAGAGCTGGTGGAAAATCAGGTAGTTGTAGGAGAATATTGGTGGGTTGTGGGAATTATGAGTTGTGAGTGGACAGTGAGAGACCACCCTCTTTTGTGGATTACTAGCCTCAACTCGGGGGTGAATTGTTGTTGAGATTTGGAGCATCAAGTCTATGATTAGGTAGAACGTCCATCCCAAGAATATGGTTGCACAAATGTTTATAAAATATAAGTGTTTTATCTTGTTGTTTGTATTATGAGTTTATTTGTTGTGCATTAACTTTGTGTATCAAACTAATTTATATGTTGTTGAAATTGAGTTTAATAGTTGTGTTTCATGTTGTTTTAGAATGTTGTAGGTGCATCTAAATAATAGTAAAATTCAACAATTAAATATGTATGTAATTCATAGTTGTGAGATACAAGAACTTATTTAGTTAGTAGAAATTTTTGTTTTTATGAGTATTCCGCGACGTAATGTTCCTTAGTTAGACTAGGGGACGTTACATTATGGTATCAAAGTGTCTGATTCAAACATTAGACTTGTATGGGACAAAACGACTGTGAATTGAGAAAATTTGTTGTTGCAAAATTGTCTATGACAGATTTGGGGGAAAATAAAGAAAAATTCGAGAGAAACCCTCAAATTCATGAGAAAAATTCAATTTAAAAGGACTTAGAATTGTTTAAGAGGTTCAATGGAGCTAATATGAAAGGTTGCAGAGTTAAATTCGACCTGGAAGGTCAACATTTGAGTTTTGATGGCCACTTGTAGAAGTTGGATAGAGTTGACGAATTGATGACATAGATCGCGTTTGATCTCACAATCAACGACCTAGATTCACTGATAAATTTAAAAATTCATAAGGTTTCGGTCATTGAAAGTTGGAGTGAATAAACAACCGTTTTCAACAGTTGGGAAAATGAAGTAGATCGACGTTCTAGATCACTTTCATTTGTTTGGGAAGTTGGAGCCGATCGACTATCAAGATCATCTTGGCTTAAGGATTGACGACCCACATTTGTGAGGGATTTTGGTCAAAAAATTCTAAGTGTTGGAAATTTTCCAAGAGAAATAGTTGACGGGCGATGATTAGGTTAGTTGAATTGGAAAAGAGTTTGGGTCACCCGAAAGAAATCTCTGATGACTGATAGTTGATGGTCGGTAGATTTGGAAGAAGTTGGTAGATCGATGACTGAAGGAAGATTGTCGGGCGTCATCTGAGTTGGAAAATTTTTATAGATCGACGACTGAGATGAATTCTCAATGGGAGATCAACGGTCCAAATTCATCGAGATTTTAGCGAAAAGTTTCTAAGTGTTATAGTTGGCCAAAAGAAATCGTCGACGACCGATGATTAGGTTGGTTGAATGACAAAGTATTTTATCCACCAACGAGAATTCGTCGATGGTCAATGGTCGAGCGTCGGTTGTGTTGAAACAGACCTTGAATTTAAGTTTTGAATATTGAGTCATGTGCCAGAAAGTTGAAGAGATTTTGTATTGAATTTAAAATTTGTCAAATGATTGAATTTAGATTGGTCAATATTCGTCTTTTTCTCTCTGACTAAAATGGTTAAGTTTGAGATTAACCCTGTATATCTTAAGTTGTTTAACAGTTTGTATGAACTTTTTAGCTTGCTCAAAAGAAGATCCCTTGAAAATGTTTCCCCTTTTTCTCTACTGTCTTAGGAAGTTTTGAAGGTTGAAAAAAATTGACCTAGAATAATCAAAACAAGTTGACAAACCTTGATTATAAAATTTTACACAGATCACCAACCCTGACATATTAAAAATCACTGATTGCCCCCGCTTCATAAACCTAAGCTAAACATAAGACAGATGGTGAAAGGCAATTCATAATTGATTGCCCCGATCTAGTCCTACAGACGATGAAAGGAAATTCATTTAAATGATTGCCCTCGTCTGAAAATATAAAATATATAACTTCACCGGGGTACTGAACAGGCCTGCTGGCAGTGAAGCAATGTCTAAACATAAAATTATCATTCGAAGCGGTGAAAGGAAATTCAGTAAAAAGGGACAGATAACTTCACCGGGGTACTGAACAGGCCTGCTGGCAATGAAGCAATATCTGAGGTATCTGTAAGGTTGTCACACTTATCTATAACTCTATTCTAGTTATCAATTTTTCGAAAACTGGATATTCGTCTTAAGTCAAATAGAGCTTCCCAGTTTTAAATTGCTGAATTTTGTTTCGATTGATGCAAGCTGAAATGTTTAATAATCTGTTGAACTTCTAAAGATTGTTCTAACTA
>ML784936.1:736209-752092 GCA_009831015.1 Picea engelmannii
AAAGTTTTGACAGAAATGTATAAATATAATTTCAAGAGGTTGAAACAGGGCTTCAGAAATTTTGGAAAAAGACAATTTTTGGACTATCAGCTTTGAAGTTTAAGGGAATATAAATCGCAACAAGATTCTGAATCCTGCAATTTCATGACTATGTTTCTTCCCCTGTCTATCATTATTTGTTAAATCTTCTTCTTAATGTGTGTTTCTAGCAAGTAAATCAATTCGGAATTATATGCAATTGTTGTTTATTGTTTCAAATTGGTTTGGATGTTGAATGTGTTACAGATTTTCCTCTGGAATTACTTTAGTGATTTTAAGACCTGTAACCTTTTGTTCCTTAATATTTATTTTTGTTAGAAATCATGTGTCTCTTTCATTACTGTTAACTGAAATATAAGATTATTTCCAGATAAAAGCCTTATATTTCTCTCTGTTGTGTTTCATTGTCTACAATTTCAAAATTGTCACAAAACCAGGAAACAACCTTAGTTCTGTCTTTACATTACTGTTTAGATTTTAAAAGTTGTTTCATCAATATCTTTTCTGAAAGTCTGAAGTAACCAATATACAAAAAACCCCTTTACAAATATTTAAATCCCTATCACCCATGACAGTTCCTAACGGTAGACAACCTAACGTAGAACCTGGTCTACAAGATCAAACAAGCATTGCACTAAACTTATTTAACACCATCTTGCAAACTGCAACAAATAGGACTGAGTTAGAAAGGTCGTGGGCTGCAATCGAACGCGACATAAGCATCCAGGAACAACGGGAAGAGAGACAGAGACAGTTGAGAAACTAAATCTGATCTAGTCTTTCTTTGATTCTTAGTTTTAAAAGTATTATCATAAAAATCTTTAGTCGGATGCCTTGACGGTGTGTTTTACAGCCTTAAAACACAAACTCAGGAACAACAGGTTGATTCGATGAAGTGTATTGTCCACGCAAAAGAAACAACTGATGGGATGATGGTCAGGCATTGGCCAAATTGGAAATATGTTTGGATCGTCCAAAAGAAATGACCAATGTTTGATGGAGGAAAGAGGATGATGACATGTCATGCCACATAAACATCCATGTTTTGTGCCACGTCAGAAAAGTTTACACCTCAAGATGATGTGTAATGTCACGTCAACATCCATTTGTCATGCAACGTCAACAATTTCCACGTCATCCCAGAAGCTGTTGACGACCAATGGCCGAGTTAGTTGATTTGAGGAAGTGTTTCATCAGCCAACAGGAATGGTTGATGGTTGGGCGTCGGTCGAATTGGTGAGGAGTTTCATTCTCCAATGAAAATCATCGATGAACAACGACCGAAGGTCAGGTAAGCCTATTTAGCTTTGTGTTGTGAATCGGTTGTCAAGGGATTGGGCCAATGGTTGACGATTGGTTTGATAGGTTGGGAAAAGTGTTGTGTGTGTGCAAAAGAATTAGTCAACCATCGATGTCTGATAGAGTGTAGATAGACGGATAATATTTCACCCGATCTGAGATCGATGGATCATATTTAAGAGATGTTAACACCATAAAACAATCAATTTTATGCGAAAATTTCTGGTTTTTGAAGGTCATTAATTTGTGGGGCGATTTTGAGTTAGGTCATCAAATCCCACAAGAATATTGTGTACCAAGGCATATTTTTCTCTACATCTCAAATAAAATAACTCAGAAAGAGCTATCCAATGAGTTATTATGGGCGGAAAACAGAGCTTGTATGAGAAAGTTACATCCAAAATAGTAAGGGTAAAATTTTGGCACTGGATTTCTTCCATAGGGCATAACTCCTTGATCATAAATCCATTTTGGGCTCAAGAGCAGTCTATGTAAATATTATGAACCATAGAAAAAATCTATGGTGCCCTATTTAGGATTTGGATATGTAAAAATGTATAGGAAGAAAAATAAGTCACTTGTAGTAGATAGGGGAAAATTAGGTAAAACAATCAAAACTTATTTGGACCATAACTTTAAGCTTGAAGCTCTGATTTGAGCCAACTAATAGTACCTAGAAATATATTGAGGAGTAGAAGACATTTTTCCACCCATAATTTTGAATTGGGTATTAAAATTTCTCAGAAAGTAATAAAGAGTTTTCTATAGCAGTAAATAAGTGGAAAATTGTGACATGTAAATGTTGTAACTTTTTTCTCATAACTCATATGGAGGCATGCATATAGCCATTGGAAATTTGTTTCAGAGAGGAATGCATCTGAGGAATCATAAAACTAAATTGGTGCATTGTGTCCTTCACATTTTTATGAAGAAACAATTTGCATTCTAATTGATGAAATGTTTTATGTTATGCAAGTCCTAACAACAATTATTACATGCACATTTCTTACAGAATTAGAGGTACAAGAAAGAAACTTTGGTTCTGATATAAGGACTGAAATTATGGAATATGTTGAGGGATATTACAACTGTGAGGAAGAGGTCATAGGTATGCATGTTTGCATGGGTAATGATGAGACAGAGTCTAATGGAAGAAGATACAGGAAAGAGCCTGTAACTGTGAGAATCCTGCATAGAGAAGTGCAGAGCTATAGTGTTTCAGGATAAATCCATAAGTGCAGACACAAACCGATCTCCCTAGATCCACCTGGATCTAGAACAAAGTAGGACAAAATAATACTATTTCCCTAGATTTAGACTAGTGAATGGACTAAGAGGCAAGAAATCATGTACATACCTTATGAACGCTTCCTTGGGTCTCTGTTGTCCAGCTTCACTCCAATGCTCTTACACCATCAAGACCACAACAGTACAAACCAATCGAAGTGAAGACAATTCAATATGTTCAATAGCTAATCTATACATATGATCAAGGAGTCATGTAATAAAGTGACATTGGCTTTATGGGAAAGGGACATATTACTGTATTAAATTGATAGAAAGTAAGACTTACAACCTGAGACTTGATGTTGTATATCTCCTTTCGATGGCTCCTAGCTCTGACACACACACTTGCTCATGCATGAAGAAGATCAACCACTTCTGATAACCTTGCTGGTGTCTCTAGATGTTGTAGCATCAATTCTTCATACAATCTTACACTAATTCTCCAATCAATCTCTAGCTGGTTTGCTTCTAACCTTTTCCATGAGCATTCTTCTCAATTTATAGGAGAAAATATATTAGTTACTTGGATAGGAATAATCCCAAGATATTAGGAAAACCAGTACTTAGATAACTATTCGAATGCCAACTCATCCTTCTAGAAGATTCCCTTCTAGAAGGCTCGAGAACTTCATCTTTTTCCTTCTTTAAGAAGATGTTCGCACCCTGATAGTTAAGTACAGTGTGAACCCCTCGCACCCCAGCTTAATGCAGCCTGCGAGAATCAGGCATTCTCACAGGTAAATATATAGGTAGCCTGCGAACCTCCCTTAAAAGTATGATTTCTAGAAGCAGAAAAATGTAACTTTTCTCAGGAAAGTGTTCTTAGTGAAGAGCTTGATTTTCCATCATCATAACATCATCATGATGACCAAAATTGTGGATAACATATAGAGCCGATAATGAAAGGATTATGAAGGCTCAAGAATAGATAATTCAAGGTTTGAACATGTTGCACAAGTAAGTTAAAAAATACTATGGCACCAAGCAAGCACTAGTGATAGACAAGTGTCAGCATCCATATCCGAAAGAAAAATGGATGATCATGGAAATGATAGGCAATCAAGAAGCATGAGAAAGCACCATCATTCTCCAAGACAATACACCAGAAGAACTCATACAAGTTCAGGGCCAGGTAGCTTCCCAAGTGTGTCTCTCATCTAGAGACAGAGGAGAATGCATGAGGCAGACATCTTGCAAGGTGAACTCAGGAAGTTCAAGCCACCAAATTTCATTGGTGAACACAATAAAGGATAATAGGTTGAGGCGTGGCTGTTGGAAATGAAGAAATATTTCCAGCTGTGTGATTAACCCTCAAGGGTACAAGCTAGAATTGAAACCTACCGCTTGCAAGGAAAGACAACCATGTGGTGGGATCAACTTAAGCAAGCCAAGCACCTTAATGAGAAGAGGATATCATGGAGGCATCTCAAGGGATATTTTCAAGATAAATATTTGTTTGATCATTACTATGAAAGGAATATGAAGGATTTCTTTGAACTCAAGCTGGGAAGCATGACAATAGATGAATATGAAAAGAGATTTTTTGAGTTGTTGAAGTATGTTGAGTTCATCAAGGATGAGAAAGTCAAAATCCAAATGTTTCTAAGAAGGTTACCCTCCTTCTATATTGACAATATTCAATATTATAACCCCAAAACTTGTAAGGAGTCCATAAGGTGAGCCAAGCATATTTATGAGCAAAGAAGAGGAAGGCCAATTTTCCAAAAATCTTGGAATGACAAGATGAAGGGTAAAAAGGATCAAAGGAAGAAAGGTTTGAAGCCACCATTTTTCAAGAATAACACCCAAGAAAATTAGCAAGTCAGTCAACCCAAAATGAGCACAAGACTACAAATTCATTTGGGAAAAGGCCAAGGCAACAACCTGTACATTGTTGGGGATGTGAGGGAAATCACTTATTTAGGGATTTCCCTCACAAAGGAGAAATAATGAGAACTTTGCATAACATTCAGGAAACTCAAGCAGTGGAAGGCATGGGAGAAAACATGCCAAGGATTTATGCAGCCTTGGACAACAAGCAAGAAAAATATCAATCACCCATGATTGAAGTAAAAGGTAAGATTGATAACCATCCCATAGCAATTTTAATTGATTATGGAGCTAGCCATAGTTACATAAATGCTAGCATTGTTGAAAGATTTCACTGGTAAGCATAACAATGAAAGGAATGTGAAGGATTTATTTGAACTCAAGTTGAGAAGCATGACAAAGGATGAATATGAAAAGAGATTCTTTGAGTTGTTGAAGTACTTTGAGTTCATCAAGGATGAGAAAGTCAAAATCCAAAGGTTTCTAAGTGGGTTACCCTCCTTCTATAGTGACAAGATTCAATATTATAAACCCAAAAATTTTAAGGAGGCCATAAGGAGAGCCAAGCATCTTTATGAGCAAAGAAGAGGAAGGTCGATTTTCCAAAAATCTTGGAATGATAATATGAAAGGTAAAAAAGATGAAAGGCAGAAAGGTTTTAAGCCACCATTTTTCAAGAATAACACCCAATCAAATTAGCAAGTTAGTCAACCCAAAATGAGCACAAGACTACAAATTCATTTGGGAAAAGGCCAAGGAAACAACCTATACATTGTTGGGGATGTGAGGGAAATCACTTATATAGGGATTTCCCTCACAAAGGAGAAATAATGAGTATTGTACATAACATTCAAGAGGCTGAAACAATTGAAGACATGGGAGAAAACATGCCAAGGATTTATGCATCCTTGGACAACAAATAAGAAAAATATCAATCACCCATGATTGAAGTGAAAGGTAAGATTGATAATCATCCCATAACAATTTTAATTGATTATGGAGCTATCCATAGTTACATAAATGCTAACATTGTTGAAATATTTCACTTGCAAAGGAGTAATCATAAGAAATCTTGGCTAGTTCATTTAGCCACATGGGCTAAGAGGAAATCAATGAGCTAGTTAAGGATTGTCTGATAGGTGCGAATAGACTTAGTACAAAATTAGATGTAAACAATATACCTTTGGGTTCATATGACTGTTTAATTGGTATGAATTGGTTGGAAAAACACCATGTTGTCCTAGACTATTACAACAAGACAATCACATATTTTTATTAAGAAGGGAAGAAAGGAAAGATTCGAGGCATTCCAAGAGCTGTAGTTATTAGAGAGATTTCATCTGTGTAGTTGAAAAAGAGTTCCAGGAAGGAATGATAGATGTTTTTAGCCCATATGGAAGAGGAAACTAGAGATAAAGTGGCAAGCATTGAAGACCATCTGGTATTTAAATATTTTGAAGATAATTTTAGTGAAATCCCAGGATTTCCACCAAAGTAAGACATTGATTTCTCTATCAATTCGGTACTAGGAGTTTCCCTAGTGTCCAAGACACCTTACATAATGGGTACACCAGAATTGAAAGAGTTATAGATGTAATTGGAAGATATTTTGAAGAAGAGGTATATACGCCCAAGTGTGTCACCTTGGGGAGCTCTAGTTATTTTTGTGAAGAAGATAGATGAAACCTTAAGGCTATGTATTAATTTCAGATAGTTGAGTAAGGTCACCATAAATAATAAATATCCTTTTCCAAGGATTGATGATTTGTTTGGTCAACTAAAAGGTGCAAGAATATTTTCCAAGATTGATTTGAGATCGAGTTATCATCAAGTGAGGATAATTGAAGAAGATATTAGCAATACAACATTCAGGAAAAGATATGGGAATTATGAATTCACGATAGTGCCATTTGGACTATCAAATGCCCCAATTGTTTTTATGCTCCTAATGAAAGAAGTGTTTAGGGAATACCTGAACAAGTTTATGATTGTGTTCCTAGATGATATACTTGTCTACTCTAAGTCAGAAGAGGAACATGAGCAACATTTGAGAATGGTGTTGCAAGTTTTAAAAGAGCATAAATTGTATGCTAAGCTAAGTAGGTGCATATTTTATCAAAATAAGATTCACTACCCAGGATATACAATTTCAGCAGAAGGGATAACAATGGTTCCTAAGAAGATAGAGGCTATTAGAAGATGTTTGGCACCAAGAAATGTCATAGAGGTTAGATAATTCATGGGTCTTGTTGGTTATTACTGAATATTCATAAAAGGATTTTCAAAGATTGCAAGTCCAATCACTTCTTTGCAAAAGAAGGGAGTAAACTTTGAATGGACTTTCCAATTGTGAAGAAATATTTCAACAACTGAAAGACATCTTGACAAGTGCGCCATTATTGAAGATTGCATATCCAAATGAAGATTTTTTGTGTGCATTGATGCATGCAAGGAAGGGCTCAATGGGGTCCTCAATTAAAAGGATCATGTGGTATGCTATGAGTCCAGAAATTTAAAAGAGCATAAAAGGAATTATGCTACCCATGATATAGAGCTAGCAACAATTGTACATGCATTAAAAATATGGATGAATTACCTCATGGGGAAAAAATTTGAGCTAAGGACATACCACTATGGTTTGAAACATTTGTTTGGACAACCAACGTTAAATGCCAGACAGACTAGATGGCTTGAATTCCTTAGTGAATATGACTTTGAGATTAAACATATCAAAGGAGAGGAAAATCAAGTGTATGGTGCACTCAACAAGAGAGATCATGAGATGCATATTACAACCATCATCATGTACAAGACTCATTTGAAAGATCCAATTATTACAACAACAAATTTAGATCAACAATATCTAAAAATAAAAGAAACATTACATGAAGGTAATTTTCAACAGAAATTTAATTATTATGAGTTGAAAGAAGATGAAATTCTCGTATACAAAGGCAAAGTGTATGTGTCAAATTCCAGTAAGATGAAAAATGTAGTACTAAGGGAAATGCACAATGTTCCATATGTCGGGCACCCAGGTTATGAGAAGACAAATGCAATTATGAGAGGCAAATATTTTTTGCCGGGAATGAAGAAAGAAGTGGCTAATTACATAGCCAGATATCTAGAGTGGTAGAAAGTGAAGACAAAACATAGGCATCCAACATGTTTGTGACAACCATTTCACATTCCATAATTAAAGTGGGAAGTGGTTACAATTCTTTTTATTACAAAGTTGTCCATAGTAGTGAAGCAACACAATTCCATCATGGTGGTGGTGGATAAATTAACTAAGGCAATGCATTTTATTCCTATGAAGAAAAAACACAAAGAAACAAATATTGTAGATATCTACATGAAAGAAATTGATAGGATACATGGAGTGCCTAAGGAAACAGTTTTACATAGGGATCCAAAATTTACTTCCAATTTCTGGAAGGGTTTGTCCAAATTCTTTGGAGCATATAAATCTTAGTACATCATATCACCCAGAGTCAGATGGAATAATAGAGAGGACCAATAGGATAATTGAGGACATGCTTGGAATGTATATGACCTATCAACCATCAAATTTTGGGGATTATATCCACTTAGTGGAATTTTCATATGTTGAAAAATATCTAGAAACCCTTGGTATCCTTTGATACCATGTTGAGATTCCCTTACCCAACACTTGATAGTTAGCTCAAAATAAAATCACTTGATCTACTAAAATCACAACTGAGTAATCAAATAAACATGTAGTGGAAGAATAAACTAGGAAACCAAAATCTCACACACAAGACACCAATATTTTCGGGTAAAATACCCCTGGAAAAATACCTGAGAGAAAACAAGTACTCATATTCTTTTATTAAGGTCAAATCATGGCTCCTATAACAAGGAAAATGACTCACTAATATAAATACAACTACAGAAAAACTTGGCCAAGTTTTCTCTGTTATATGGCCCCTGAACAACATGCTTTTCAAGGTATAGATGATTCACCTTCATATGGTCCACATACATATGTGACTATCTCCATTGTGAAACATGTACGTGTATGAAAAAATTGTACGAACACTTCTATATGGAGCACCCTTTTCCTCTGGCTTCTATCCTCCAAAACTGACATATGGATGCCTCTACTCTATCTTCTCCTTGACCTATATGATATCTAGATGGAATTCCTTATCCACCTATCGAATATATTGAATCATGGTCCTTCATGATCCAAACCTCTCTACACTTGGATGAAATCTCTTCACCCAACCTGTGAGATCTCCTCACTCTTATGTAGGAAAAAATCATTCTTTGCTTCTACACTCCTCACACTACCAAAAGTCCTTCTTTGTTATCCTCGACCTTGGCATCTCACCAAAAGTATCAACCTTGATCTCTCACCAAAGTCTCTCACAAGTGTATCTCACACAAGTATCTCACTTTAATCTCTCATCAAAAGTGTCTTCCTCCTTCTCCCTACCCTTGATTTTATAATCATGAGTTACAATATATTTCTAATATCACTTGAGATTTATATTACATACTAAGATTGCATGCATGCTAAATTTTAGCATTTTCTCAAATAAATGAATTAATTAATTAAAACACTTTTTCTTTAAATAATTCATTTTAACTAAAGTAAACTCACACCAGGATTTTGACGACTTCCACATGCTAGACACAAGCCAATGCGGAAGTACATGTGTGATGCTCCTACTAACTTTAAAAACATACAATAATGGGTATCGGGCCTCATTAAAAATGAGTCTATTTGAAGCATTGTATGGAAAGAAGTGTAACACACCGGTGAGTTGGGATAATCCGACAGACAGAGCAGTTGGGCCATATTTGTTAAATGAAATGGAAGAGAATATGACAAAGATCAAACAAAATTTAGAGGTTTTCGTGGTTACGATTTTTTTTTTATGCAGACTAGAATAGAGTGTTTAGATATTTTAAAGTAGGAGAACATGTTTTCTTAAAAGTGAAGGTGATAAGAATTTTGCTAATATTAGGAAGTTTCTTGAAGTTGGCAGCTAGATATCATGGACCTTTTGAAATCTTAGATAAAATATGGCAAGTTGCATACATTCTAGCATTTCCTGCATCCATGAGAGTGGATAATGTATATCATGTATCATTATTAAATAAATATGTGCCTGACCCTAACCACATAATTGATTGGAATGTGATCCAAGTGGAGCACGAAGGGGATTTCTAGTTGGAACTAGTACACACCTTGGACCGGAAAGTCAAAGTGCTTAGGAACAAATCCATAGGGTTGGTAAAGGTTCAATGGACTTGTTATGGTCTTGAAGATGCTACATGGGAACATGAACAAAACATGTGAGAATAATACCCACAAATTTTTGTCAATTTTAAGGAAGACAAAATACAAGACTCCATTTTGAGCAGCTAGAGTTCCTAAACCACATCTTAGATTCCTAACCAACTATGCTAGGGGCCCTAATAAAATAATGGCTCATTCCTTGGTTTAATCCTAATAAGAGAATGGTACATTCCTTGGGTTATCCCTAATAAACTGATGGTGCATTCCTTGGGTCGACAGGTTGAGAGGAACAAGACATTATGGTTGGAACTGCTGCTAGAGTTGTGGAATTGCATAATTTTATTTTCTAAATATTATGATGCAAATTTTCATATATGTATATTGGAATAGTGTGCACTGAGGATAACAAACAATTGCAGGGGAGGTGGAATATAACATCCCCATTATAATCCTCACTTTAATTAATGTTTATGTAGATATAATGTGTGGCTACGACCAAAATGACGTATATGCAAAATGTATTTCTGAATTTTAATAATAAAATGTGATGTCAATTGTTAATGGGATATGGATAGAGATGGGGGTTTAATTAATCCATAAGAGAGGGGAGGGTCTAGGAGAATGTCTAAGAGGGGTCCAAGGGGGATTTACCCATGTCCAATTATTCACCCACATTCCTGAATTTTATTTTGACTATGTATTAAACTTTAGTTTCTAATTGAGTGTTACCAAATCAAATCATTGAATGCATGTAAGAGGGTGGGTGTGAAAAGTCACATCCCATAGTTATTGGGAGCATGGGGGCTATGTATAATCATCTTGGGGAAGTGTGTGAGTCAAGAAATTAAGCCAAAGAGAGGAAATTCATATGGGCAACTACAACCATTCTTTGACAGTTAACTTTTTGGCATGAGCAACAAGTAGAGAGAAAGAAAGAGAGATTGAAGTTGGAACAAAAATGGAGGGCGGATTATAGATAATTTTGGAGTGTTTTGGTGGAAAATCGGGATATTTGTAGGAGAATACTGGTGGGTTGTGGGAATTATAAGTTGTGAGTGAACAATGAGAGACCGCCCTCTTTTGTGTATTATTAGCCTCGGCTCGAGGTTGACTTGTTGTTGATATTTGGAGCAACAAGTTTATGGTTGGGTGGAATGTCCATCCCAAGTAGCTAGTTTCACAACTACTTATAAAAGATAAGTGTTTTGTCTTGTTGTTTTTTGTATTATGAGTTTATTTGTTATGCATTAAATCTATGTATAAAATTGATTTATATGATGATAAAATTGAGTTTAATAGTTGCATTTCATGTTGTTTTAGAATGTTGTAGATGCATCTAAATAATGGTAACATTCAACAGTTAAATATGTATGTAATTCATAAATGTAAGCTACATGAACTTATTTAGTTAGCATAAATTTTCATTATTATGAGTATTATGCAACATAATGTTCCTCAATTAGATAGGGGGACGTTATATCTAAGGTGTGGGTAGCCTATTCCTTGTGCTGAGATACCAAAGAGGTTGTTACTGACTTGACCACTGGAGAGGTGGGATCTGTCTCAATGGACAGATTTTTCTTATAACAGTCATCATCTAGGAACTCATCATCTATTCATGTTTCTTCTTCCCCTATCTCTACTCTTGATAAATGGTTTGTCCCTACATTATTTCTCCCAGGTCGAACAATCACCTCAAATTCAAATTCTTGGGACAGTAAAATCCATGTGTAGGTTCTCCCTTATTGGACTAACTTGTTGACCAAGTATTTTAGTACTTAATGGTTGGTACAAAATACAAAAAGGTTTTCCAACATATAGTATCTAAAATTTTGAATGAAAAACATTATTCCAAGACCTTCTATTCCAGTAGTCGAATAATTTATTTATGTTTTGTTTAACTTCCAACTAACATATGCATTTGGGTGGTTAAAAATTTCATCTCCTCATTGTGCAAGGCTGGAAACAATTGTTATGTTTGATTCATCCACATGTACATGGAATTTCTTCAACCAGTAGGGGAATGTCAAAAGTGGGTCTTCAACTAGCTTTATTTTCAATAGCTCAAATGACT
This sequence comes from Picea engelmannii, assembly GCA_009831015.1. Taxonomy (NCBI): domain Eukaryota; kingdom Viridiplantae; phylum Streptophyta; class Pinopsida; order Pinales; family Pinaceae; genus Picea; species Picea engelmannii. Next base: position 748,011 of record ML784936.1, read on the forward strand.
CATTACAATATACACTCCATACAAATTCTACATCGTTTTCTAGTAGTTCATCCATTGGAAATGTGATATCTAAGTAGTGTCTTATAAAATTTATGGTAGTATTGTGTATGACCCAAAAATATTTTATTTTTTTAGCATTTATAGGGGGTTTCAAGTCGAGTATCAGTTTGATCTTTGCCATGTTGACTTTTATTCAATATTTGCAAATGACAGGACCTAAAATTATTCCAATGGGTGTGTAAAATATAAATTTCTTTATATTTCATGAAATATGTATCTATCAACAACTTTCTAGCACCTTTAGAAGCCAATGTATTGGTTTTTTAGTAATTTGTATATTGTCTAGTCGTTAAAGTAGACTGCAAATTATTATAAATCTATTCTTGAAATGCCTTAATTGTTATCCTAGAAAAGACAAAAAGGGCATTTTTCATTCCAAAGGAATTACTCTGTATGAAAAATATCCAAACTCCAAAACAAATTTTGTTTCCTCTTGATCTTCCTTAGAGATTGACACCTGATTGTATCCTAAAAATACATCAGTAAATGAATAGGATTCGTGTCTTGCTACTTTGTTTACTCTTTCATCTGTGAATGGAGTTGGAAAAGGATCAACAAGTGTGACTTTGTTTAACCCTATGAACTCACACATATTCTTATTTTTTTGTGCGTCATGCTTCTTTAATTGTACTACCATAGGGTTGGCCCATTCCAACTTATTTATGGGATAAATAATTCATCCATTCAACATTCCTTCAATATCTTTTTGCATAATTTCCTTATACTTGTGTGCTAACTTACATGGTATTTTTTTCACATGTTTGGCTCATAATATCAAGTTGATCTTCATTTCTCCCATTTCTTTGACCAAACCCCTCAAGTATTTATAATCTATAGAAAATACATCTTGATACTCTTTAAATGGGTCTATTATTTATGTGGTTTTTTTTTCTGACCAATAGTCACCAATTTTAGCCATTTTTGGTTGATCGCCATTTGAAATTTTGACTTCCATGTATTTTATTTCAGCATCCATCTATTTTGATGCCTTCATTTTGTTCAATTCTCTCTCTCCTTCATGGATTTCATTGTATTCCACTAGAAAATCATTTTTCTCTTGATATTTTAAGTCATATTATTTAGACTCTTTTGAAATATCTTTTACTTTTCTCATAACTTCTAGATGATTTCTCTTCCACCTGAATATTTTCCCTAGAAAACATTTGTTTTCCATCTCATTTCATTGATTGACATGGATATTTTTTTCGTGCTACAATATCCTATTACAAGTCAAAGTTGACTCTATTAGCACTAGGAGTCACCTTCTAATTGCAAGGAAGGTAAGCCCAGTACCCATCAGGTGATATGTGAAAGTATGAATGTTTTTTGAAAGGTCGAATGGAAAAACTCGGAATGATAATATCCTCACTCAGAAACAGGGCTAACATGTAACAACAAATAAGCTCTTGTCTAATTTCAACCAGTAGTTTGGGAGTAAATATGGATAGAAGGAAGAATTGAATGAGAAGAATGTAAGAGCTATTGCGAACATCAGGTCCACAACAACCCAAAGGAAGAAAGTTTCTTAAAACAAGATCTTCTTGAAATTAGAAACTAAGGAGATAAATAAACACCATGACAATAAAATGATCAAAAATCCATCATATCATTACCATAGTCATCCATATGAAGCATTCAAATATGAACATTTAGCATTAGAAGAAAATAGTCTGAAATAGGAGTTGATTTCTATTAGTCAAAAAGTATTAAGTCCAGTACATACTAGATCACAGTCACTTTATAAAAAATATTACAGTTTCTTGGGAGCCTTGTTCTACCCATCCGAACCCATTAAAGCAAATTCATCTATATATTTATAACAAGAAAGGGAGGCAACAGCTAGAGGTACAAGTTATCCTCTTTTCCTTAAAAATCTCAGAGTATTTATTTATTCTAACAACTAAGATAACAGCCTATGCTATAAAACAGGGAAGTGTTGGTGACTGAACCCAATCATGCTTCTAACTGCTTTGATCCTCTTTTGTTGCTCAAATCATGTTTTTCCATGTGTCTCTTTGGAGCTTGTAGTTGTCCCCTGCACACCAACTACTTCTTCTGTCATTTATTCCATTATTAACTTATCCAAAATTGTTGGCTTAGTCTTCTTAGATCCCTGGTGTTTGTTGGCTACTCCCTTGGGTAGAAATTTTGTGTAGTTCCCCCTAGAATGGAACAAGGAGAGAAGGTAGTGCCTCTGTGCTGCATGTCTGCAGCTTCATTTGTCCTCTGTTGAAAAATTGAGTAGCGCCTGTGTGTAAACCTTCTCTCTGTAAGATATTACGCAGTGCATGTGGGTAGCGCTTGTGTAACCATTCTGCATTCTGTAAAATATTACGTAGCGCCTTTACGCAGCGCCACCTACGCTACGTCTACATAAGGGTTTGGGTAGCTATGCCAAAATGCAACATCTTTGAATCATGGACGTGTGTAGAGTTGTTTTTGTCCTTCCATGATGACAAATCAACTTACTTAGGTGATTTTACCAATGAGTGAAACTGGTACTTGGAAAAAATTCCAAAATTCATATATCTAGACACGTAGAAGCCTGTATAGGTGGCAAAAATTAATATGTGCATAACAGTTAACCTTCCCAAGAAGGAACAACTTTCAAAAATGGGTTTTACCACCACCAACTACTTTGTCATTTTAACACTTAGCCTCACACTCTTCCTAGTGGTAAGAGTGTCTTCAACTAACTCAATAGACTTCTTCTTCTTAACACTAGTAGGCTTCTTCAGTATAGTTGTGCTCTCCTTAGCTACTGGTTTGTTGTCTTCAATGGCAGCCTCAACCAACACCTCTAAATTCTTTTGGGTTACTTCATATTGGAAATGCTTCAGTTCTTCCTTTATCTTCACATTCTGAGCCTGGAGACTCATGTTCTGTATGTAAATATTCTTCAGTTGTTTACGAAGAGGCAGAGCCTTTCTTTCTGCAAACCTTGCCTAGTCCAAGGTATGGTTGTAGCCAGTCATGAGCTCATTCATTTGAGCCAAGTGGACCATGTCTTCTTCTTTGAGAAGATTTATTTCTCTCCTTGCATCCCTGAGATTCTTAATAAGTCTTTTGTAGGTCTGGCTCTCAAGGTGGTTGGGGACATGTGCAGTCTCAGCAGGCTTCTTCTCATCCTTTTCTTTCATCTGTACAAGAGTTTCCTTGCATGTTTCATCAGTCTTCTCAAAACCCTTTCCTTTATGCATCTTCTCTTGCATAACAACGTTTTCTTTATTTTTCATAGTTTTTTTACAATCCTTCACAGGGATTTCATCTTCCCTCTCCAAAGGTCTTTTGGTACCTTTACCCTTGATTTTCTGTACAGGGGTTTCTTGTAAAAGTTGTCCTTTGAAATTCCCCTTAGGAATTGATGACCTGGTGAAATGTCTTTTACCTTTGATTTCATCTGCTGGAGAAGAAGAGGGAAAGAGAAGATTCTTCCCTTTTTTTGATGTAACCTTGGTAGAATATGGAACTTCTTCTAACCCTGGTGGAGGTGGTGGTGAGAAATCTCTGTGTGGGGAAGGACAAACCTCCTCTTCAGCTTTTCTGACCTGCTTATTGATCTCTAAAACAGGGGCTCTGCCCTTTCTCTTCTTGTTGATCCCTGTTTTAGTACTCATAGGTGATGAAGATCCTACAATTTGTGATTGGGGGGTAGGTGTTGGGTCCATCTTAAAGTGAGAAGAGACTAAAAAATTCTCCGAGGAGATCTCTTTCTTTCCGAACTCTTCAGAGACAAGCATCCCGATAAGTCCAGAGTGGAAAATACTGGAGTCCACATCCTTGGATTTGTCTTGCACCCTATCTTCCCTTTTACCTATACTTCTCAGCAGGTAATATGGAATATTCATCTCAACCTTACCAGTAAAATGCAACAACAACCTTGTAACATCCCGCTCTGGCGCACTGAGACCACTTATTCTTTGAGGACACTTGCTCGCAAGTGATCTGGACCCTTTTTGATGTTAGACCTTTTGTATATGATTATGATGTGATTGACAGATGATATGATGTGTTCCTATTCA
>ML784936.1:761621-773500 GCA_009831015.1 Picea engelmannii
TGAAAGAAATCAGGCATGGATGAAACATTAATTCAATCATATCATTCTGCAAAAGACAATGATAGCTAAAGTAGTCACTAATCAAATGCAAATTGATAAGCATAAACATGAAACAAAAGATTGATATTATGAAAGCGAAAGCTATAGCAGAACATCAACTTTTGTCTCAGTTTGTATTAGATATCCATAATCCTGGTTCTCCCACAAGCAAGGATGATCCTTATTACAAAAATAATAAGTATTTATAAGTTTTTCCACAGGGTAAAACCTCCCTGTGGAAGTTACAAAATGGTTTACATAAAATCTGGGAAGATTTCCCAAGTTCAACTAAACTAGGAAACTTCAATAAAACTAGAAACACAAATATCCTCTAAATTGTCCATCAAATCCCATGCAATTCGAATTCACCTGAAAAAGGACCAAAAATGAACAAGTTAGAATGATATATGTTAAAGAAAATAATAAAAATCTAAATCTATAGACCTAGCTACAGAATCCTCTGATTCTGTAGCTAGTCTAAATAAGACACAGAATCAACATTAAAATTAATTGAAAATCTTTTAAAGAATTCCATTAAATTGACATCCAATTGCCATTTGAAAACGAATCATTTAATTTGAGTTTGTTATGCCATTCTAAATCAAACAGGATCCAAATCAATTAAGTAACTACAGGGATAGGCATACTCTGTTTTGTTTGTTATCACAAAGTTGGGTGACAAAATCATATGGAACTGCACTATAATCGTTTCACAACCAATCGAATCTGACAGTTGTAAAATAGTTTGATATTCAATTGAAACTGATATAATCAAACAAATCGTAGGTAATGGTTAAGCAGGAAATACGAACGAATTCAAACAAAATCATTTTCCAATCGTTACAGCTGTAATGACATAGCAACTGATTTATACCATAAGCGAATTAAACCAAAACTGGCGCGTAACTGTCTGCAAACGAAATCGTAATGAGATCAATCAATTAGTAACAGAGTTCATAAAATATATCCGGTCATTTGTTATTTCACAGTGGGCAAACAAGATCGATTGACTTTAATCAAAATCGTTCCAATCAAATGAATTATAACCGGGTTTGACCAATTCGTTTTACAAATTTTAAATCGAACAGAGAAACAATTATAATCGGAATCAAACTCATCAAATAATTGAACTAACAGCAATCCAATCAAGCGAATCAATCGGCTGGGGTTTAGCATAGTTGCCATGAATCGAATCCATTCCATGATTCGGGCACACTTGCATAGACTTAAATGAGCATATTGTTTTTATAAAAACAGAGTCGTTCCTTTTGAATTGAAACCAAACAGAGTTGCATTCTTGTTCTAAGAAGATTACATGACACAACATATCGTAACAACCAAACTCAATAAAATTGTTTACCAACCACAGCATATGGATCATAACGAAATCAAATCCAATCGAATCGCATTCTAAATTGATCGTGAAAAACTTCCTGTTCGGAATGGATACAAAACGAATTGAACTGAAAGTGAACCAATAATTTCGTTAACTCAATCAGGCAAACCTATCAATCAAATCTAAATGAAAACCATTCAAATCCAATCAAAATCTATTGATGGCTATACTGGGAATAATCAAATCATATACCAAATCGAAATTTCTTTTTATTTTTAGCAAACGAAACAATGTACAGGATACACACATTATAGCAGAGCCATTTCAAAATGTCAACAGAGCTATTCGAAAATAGAATTCAAAGCATTACATCAATCTATCCACTCACACATCTAAAACGATATTAAAATCCATACCTGTAAAGCGACGAGACGACTTGATCATGACAATTTGGAGTTGATAACTGTCGTAGCCGATTCAACGTTTTTGAAAAGGATCGAGCTTGTTGTCTTTTGTTTCTTATCAGCTGCTTGGAGTTGGTCTCGTTGGCTGGTCAATACCTCAATTTGACATTCCAGTGATTGGATTTTTTATTGGAGTATGGGAACATCAATGTAATAACGTTCCAACCATAAATCGCATTGGTCACAGGAAGACTATGTGGGGATTGAAAGAGAAAGCAAGGGTTTGGACATGTGGCTGAGGGTTTCGTTAGGCAACTTGATACCATGGTAGCTAGGGTCGTTTCTTAGGCAACGGGGAAGATTTGTTACGAAATCGTAAGGTGGTTCAGGGCATAAACCCTGCGAGTAAGGGTACTCGCTGGCTAAGAATCGTTCCACGTCGGAATCCAAATCCTCACTAAGGACAATAGGGTCTCGCTCAACAGAGGGTTTAGGCTTGTTTCTATCCATTCTCGAAATGAGACGGGCATTCCTTTTTCCTTTGGCATTAGCAGTAGGGTTTGCCTTGGGCTTTTTGCTCATAGGTTTCTTTGTAGGCTCGAATTTTTCAGTTCCAATGTCTAGTAAGTCAACCTTAGGGTCGGCCGAGGGTTTAGGTAGTAGGACATGTAAGGGTACAGGCGGCTTGGCCTTGGTTTCAATTACCACAGGCTTGTCAACCGGGACAGGGTCTAAATCCTCAAAACCATTACGAGCGATGAAAGCTCTCCAGCTTTCACCATGCAAACTCAAATGATAAACAACGATAAGCTTAATAAGCCCATGATGAAATAGGCTAATGTCAGCCTTCTGCCTTTTAAATCTTTTTGACATCTTATATAAGCTGCGTTGAAAGTAGAAAGGCATGTTTAAAGGATACCCTATAAAAATCATCAGCAAACGCAGGTGGTAGAGAAACACGAGCCCGTATCGACCTTCACAGGTCACGAACTACTTGACTAGAATTAATAGGTCATGCCATCATGGTTTGAGCATATATATGGGCATACCTCTGTCACACGAAGTGACTTTGCACGAGAGAAACAACAGTGTCCACGGCACCTCCTCGACCTTACAATTCTTAAACCAACGTTGTCCCGAGGCAGGTAACCCCGTAGCAGAGCTGATAGACTTCTCATCGATCTCAATCTGTATATCGCCCACCTTGGCTCTACAACCATTTAAATTCATGGAAAACTGCCGTGCTACACATAGATTAAAACCCTCAAATCGTTGCACGAAGGTGAGCCATCCGTTGTCCTCCAAATCTTTCCGAGCATTGTCAAACATTAACAAGGCTTGGTTGTCGTTTGGCTCGATTCGCACGACTGGTGCCATGGAGCCGAGCACATGGTAAGCCGAGGGTTTCGATCATAACACACACAGGAGCAGAGCTACCCGAGCTAACAGAAGTGAACAGACAAAAGGGATAGGCATAAATGCCATCGTGCAAAGGTGGTGGAGCTTATCTCTGCCATGCAAAATAGAAATTGTCGAAGTACAACCATCTCTTTACATAGTAATTCAACCCATTATATCATAGTTCAACAGTCATATCACTTGGCTGACTAATAAATCAAATGGCAAGTGTATAAACCAACGCGCAAAATCAACGTTAAACCAAAAAAAATTTAACCACCAACATTCAAATTGAAATCCAAACTCAACTGTGAGCCAATGTGTATTCATATAATCAACCAACCAATAGTTATAAAAACCTTAACACAGGGATTATATTAACAAGATATGTATGAAAGACTTAAACATAATACCCATATATCTTATGAAACCAAAGGTCAAGTAGGTCAAATAAAAAACCAATCCAAATACCAATGCATTACTTAATCAAAAAAAAATTACACAATCAATCGAAGCATGAGTACCGATCAAATGATCTCACCAATTGTATAATGATAAATAAAAAGTGAGCGCAATAGGAATATCGACAAAAGAGATAATGACAGTTCAGATAATGATCGAAATGTGACTTCAAAATACTAAATTTTCACGCTTACAGTCGTGAAAACAAAACGAAGGTAAATGTGCAAATGTCGCAAAGAATAAAAATGTCGTCTATTTAAAAATGCGACGAAAAATTGATGTTTGCAAAACATTGGTGTAGGCAGCTTATAAGACAATGGAAAAATGTGAATTGGCTGCCAACAATGGAAACACACTGGCAGAAGCAGTTATCTCTATCAAAAGAAACAAATTCAGATTAGGACAACAAAGAAAAATTTCAACTCAGAATAACAACCAAAAAATCGTATAAACATCATCATTAACCAATCATTCCAGCAGTGTTTCAAAAGATGAAAACTGATAACAATCTTAAGACCAGCAAGTCATGATATTAAAGATAAAATCTCCAATACTGTTGGCATAGCCACTGCTGCCAGCAGGTGTCCATAGCCTCGACAGGGTTTCCATTTAACCCACTCTAACATCTGTATCCTGCGAAGAAGTTCTGGATCAGAATAAAGGACATTAAAGAGGTTCCTTTTTTGCAAATTTTCATATACTCGACATTGCTTCGCTGCCAGCGGGCCTGTTCAGTACCCCGGTGAAGTTGTCTTGGTGCCATGCATGCATTTACCCATTGCCAGCAGACCTGTTCAGTATCCCAGTGGGTTTACAAGCACTTCCCACAGCTCTTATTCATAATTTTTGTTTTGTTTTTCATAGATATATAGTTGAGCGGGGTGACGCTAAAAATCATGATATTTTAACATATTTTGTCAAACCTCATCAGAATTTTTTAGAACTGTCCTTTATCTAGATTCAGAGATGTTTTGTTTAAAAACAACTTCCTAAGACAGGGAGACATCTTCTGAGTCATTCCTTTACGGAAAAGGGACAGCATAAAAAGATAATAGATGATCATGACGAGCTTTTCTCAGAGATCGAAATCAATAAACTTCTTTCAAACAACAGACTTTTCCAACACAAATATAAATTTCAACAATATATCATTGATGTTTGTACAAATTTTTCAAAAGTTATTTCAGGGAAGAAAATTTCTATTGTCTTTTTCTAAATAGTTCAGTGTACAGGTACGTGCATGTTCAAAAACACAAACTGATAAATTCAAAGAAAAAATCAAAAACCAAAAGCAAACGAGAAAGCAAACAAAAATCAAGATATGTACATAAAATACAAAGGTTGTAATCAAGCAAAGTATCTTTTCAGGGCTTGGCCATTAACCGGATAGGTGTCAAGCTGCCCTTCAAGATTCTGTAATCGAAAAGAACTAGGACCCAACTTTTTAGCAATTAAAAACGGTCCAAGCCATACGTTTTGAAATTTTGTGTGCTCTCCCTTTCCCTCATGTGGTTTGTCCCACTTCAAGACGAGATCACCTACTTCAAAATTCCTATCAGAAGCAGAATTAGAATCAAACCAGCTTTTAATCAATTTTTGATGTTGATCTAACTTACGCTTAGCTTGGGCTCTTACCTCCTCCAACTTCATCAAAGCGCTAATTCAGTTTTCTAAAGGGGGATAATCTTCTTCTTGGACTTTTTGCGACAACTGAAGTGAAGGAAGAAGAACGTGAGGTGGCATAATTGCTTCTCTGCCATAAACGAGGAAAAAGGGGGAGTTACCTACAGTAGCTTTTGGTGTTACCCTATCAGCCCATAACGCGTTCAGTAGTGCATTGTGCCAATTCTTGTGATTTTCAACCACGGTTCTCTTGATAATTTTAATCAAGTTCTTGTTTGTTGATTATGCCAGTATGTTTCCCTGGGGGTAGTAACTTGCAGAATACTTCAACTTAATTCCTTTTTCTAAAACGAACTCGCTCATCTCAAGAGAGGAAAAGTAAGAAGCATTATCGAAAACTAAACAGTTAGGAATACCGAAACGAGTGATGATATTCGAATTTAGAAAGGAAATTACCTGACTGGTGTTAACAGTTCTTAGTACAGCAGCTTCGGACCATCGAGTAAAGTAATCTGTGGTTGTCACAATAAAATTGTGTTTTTGCGAAGATGGAGGGTTGATTGGACCTATGATATCAAGGCCCCACTGCTGAAAAGGAGAATGTACTGTAACGGGTTGCAGCGGAAAGGTTGGCTTTTGTAACCGCCCTGATGCTTTCTGACAGATGATACATTTACGACACAAGGCATGAGCGTCTCTGAAAAGAGTAGGCCAGTAATAACCGGCTCTTAAAACTTTATGAGCAGTGGTGTCACCACCGAAATGACCACCATCTTCTCCTGCATGCAACTCTAGAAAGATTTTTTCTGCTTCGTCCTTTTCAAGACAACGCATCAGTACGCCGTCAGAATACTAACGAAACAGGATACCATTAACCAGATGAAAGGAGGTAGACTTTAGTCTCAACGCTCTTCTTTTGGCGGGGTCAAGGTGATGGGGGGATGATCCAATTTCAAGACATAATCTTATATCATCGTACCAAGGACTAACAAGGTTTTGTGCGCAACAGATTAGACTTTGATCGCTTTGTCCTAGGTTTGGCGTATCACTTTCTTCTTGCTGTCCTGCTTCTGAATCAGCAACTAACTTGCATAACCCTTGGCCTCTCACTATCTGAGCTGGGGTGATTTCTAAGTCATAATCCTGCAAGGAGGTGACCTAGTTAGCTCTCTTTTCTCCTAGTTCCTTCTGCACTAACAAGTTCCTCACGGCTGGGTAGGGGACAATGACTTTCATCCTTGACTTCAAAAGAAAGGACCGGAAGTGCTTAACTGCTTTGAAAACAATGTAGGCTTGTCGATCTACCATTGGGTAATTAATTTTAGCGCCTTTAAAAGAGGAGCTCATAAAGGCGATGGGTACTTCGTTGTTCTGGGCATTCTTTTGGGTCAGGACGGCGGCATAGCAACGATCAGAAGCAAAAGTGTAGAGTGTAAAGTCTTGAGAGAAATCTGGGCTCATGAGAGAGGGAGCGTCTATAATGGCCTTCTTTATTGCGTTAAAAGCTTGATTTTCTATGGGTCCCCAGTGATATTGGATGTCTTTCTTAATCAAGTTCTGTAAAGGCCTGACCATTTCGGAGAAGCTGGGGACAAATCTTCTCACAAAGTTAATCTGGCCTAAGAAAGACTGCATAGATTTTTTGGATGTAGGAGGGGGAAGCTTTGTGATGAATTGAGTCCTTTCAGGGTCAATAATCATCCCTTCACTAGACACAATAAATCCTAAGAGTTTACCCTGTTCTACTGCAAAGATGGACTTTTGGGGGTTCAAGGAGATGTCGTATTTACGACATCGCAGTAGAATGGCTCGTAAGTGAGCTAGATGATCATTTTTGTTTTTAGAAAATACAGTCACATCATCTAAGTAAACTATGACGGGTTGATTGATTAAGCCTCGAAAAACAATATCCATTGCTCTCTGAAAAGTGGCGCCATCATTAATCAATCCAAAGGGCATTTTACGATAAGCATAAGTGCCCCACGGAGTACAGAAGGTAGTTTTTAGTTGGTTTGGCGGAGACATCAGGACCTGGTTGTATCCAGAGAAACCATCCAATAAGGATAGCCTCTCAGAACCAGATACCCATTGAAGGATCTATTCCATGGGTGGGACAGGATAGTTGTCTTTGTCAGATGCCCTATTAAGGTTCCGGAAATCGACGCAAAGTCGAATTTCCCCATTCTTCTTCTGGACTGGGACAAGGTTAGAAACCCATTGAGTGTGCCTAACAAGAAAAATTATTTTATCATTAAGGAGATTATTCAATTCTTTTTGAACGGTCGATTCCAGTTTAGGGTGCATTTTCCTCAGTTTTTGTTGGAAAGGTAAGGTTTGGGGCTTCATCGAGATGACATGTTGTATGATATTGGGGTCGAAAGTTTTAAGGTCATCATACGTCCATGCGAAGACATCTTTAAATTCTTTAAATAATTTAACAAATGCAACTTTTTCTTGTCGAGAACATCCCAAGCCTAAGTTAATGCACTGAGGATTTTCATTAGTTCCTAAGTTCACTTTTTCATAAGATAATGAGGAACTATTGGTTTTACAATTGACCGTCTTTCTAAATTTGTCTTGAAAATCATAAAACTTCTCTAATCTGACTACAGATTTTTGGATCGAGTTTACCATATCCGATAGATCTTCAGGAGTGTTCGGATCAGGCATTACCGTAAAATCATGCAAATTGTCGTCTCGTGCATGTTCATCTATCACTGCGCCTTGGAAGGTTTCTTCCATGTGCAGAAAGTTGATAATCTGTTGATCATCGTCAAATACTCTCCAGTTCATGATGTTATTGGGAATGGATGGCCGAAACAGCAGCTCAACTGAGAATGCGTCTGGGGATAAGCCTTCTGCAGGAAGAAGTTTAGAAGCTACATTAGCTAATAAATCTTCTTCAGAGTTATTCAATCTAGGGATGGAATTTATATTGAAAGATGAAAATTTATTTATTAAGTTCCATACCTCAGACTGGTAGCTTTTGAGATGTGGAAACAGACAGTGGATAGAATCTCTTACCTGTCTAACCACTATTTCAGAGTCGCCAAAAATGGTTAAAGTTTGAATGTTCATATCCAAAGCTTTTATGAGACCTTGCAGTAAAGCTTCATATTCTGCAGTATTGTTAGTACATTCAAATTCTAACCTACATGCTATCAATGTTTTGTTACCTGCCGGATCGATAATGATGCAGCCTTCTCCTGCTCCCTCTTTAGACTTTGACCCGTCGAAATAAAGAGACCAAATTTGGTTTGCATCGGGTACATGGGATCTTTGCGTGGAAGCTGTTGGTTGTGCATATGCTACAATCTCGGACTGTTGTTCTAGATTGGTGATAGGTGAAACCTCGGCCATGAAATTTCCGAAGAAGGTGTCCATCCCTTGTACTTCAGGTGAATCAGCAGAAGGTGTCTATGGTTCATTAGGATCGTTCAAATCTGTGACCGTGAACTTAAGGTAGCGCTCACGATTCACTTTTATTTTATTAGGCTTGCCATTTTCTGGAAGCCATAGATGAGACCAATCTGTCGCGAAATAACCATGTAACTGCTCCAACCAGTCCCTGCTTAAAAACAGACCATACACTTCTGGAATATCCACAACAATTATATCAATAACTTGATGAACCTTGGGATTAGATGATAATCTAATAAGCACATTTTTTAGTTCGCTTATAACTTTGACATTTGTTCGATCAAGTTGTATGATTTTTAAAGTAGAGGGTTCAACTTCAACGTTTATCTTTTGACAAACAGACCAAGGCATCACATTGGATGACGCTCCTGAGTCAACCATACAATTATGCACTTTTCTATTAAAAATATCGAAAGTTAATAGGAAAGGAGGTACATTCTTGCGAGTACTCATAGTGGTGGCTTGTGTCTTTTTACTCGCATTTTCTAAAGCTACTTTATCTACATTTTTTACATTATTTACATTATTTACAGGAAGGCTTCCTTTATCCCAAGGATTAGGATTATTTTTAGCAGAATTATTTTGAGGGACTTTGTTCTGCACAACCTTGTTACCATTAGAATTACCATTCTTGTCGTTCTCTGAAATATTTTGCAACATTTTTTGCAACAAAAATGGAAATTTCAATAACTCATAAATAGAAATGTTAGCCCTTAACTTTTTAAGATCTTCAACAACATCATAATCCAAGTTAGGGTTCGCATTACTCTGTTTGGTTTAAACTGATTTAGATTGCTTTGGAGGTGAAGTTGTAGTATTTTCGGAAGAAGGTTTGTTTGTTGTCTTACTCCTAGTATTATAAGGGTGAACTGTCTAGAAGTTAGCTTGAAAGATGTTATCTGAGAAATGTCCAAAGATGTTTGGAGAAGACTCTTCTTCTTGAACTGTCTCTTCCTCAACTACCTCCTCGGGAATCTCAGGAGGCATCAAGTTGTCTTGAGATTCTATTATTGTTTGAAGTGCACATTGCAAACTTTCTAGATTAAGGCCATCGGTGGTTGGGTTAGGTCGGTTGGTGGGAAAAGTTTTTTGGAAAGGAGGTTTGTAGGGTCCTTTGCTCGAGGAAGCTTCTTCGGTCGACCTTTTTAAGTCTATAACTTGATTTGGCAGTTTTTGAACAACTTTGGTTAAGTTTTCCAAATCAAAGTTTTCAGGTTGTGTTTTACTTTGCACGGGTCTGGGGAGTATTTCAATCTTCTTTTTGGAAGAAGAACTAGTCTCAGTTTCATTGCTAGAAGAGTCTTTAAGACTAAGTATGTCTTTTTCAATCTGGTTGGCCTCCTCGAAGGCCTCTAACAACGTGGCTTTCTTAGATCGTTTAACCCATATAGCTATGCTTTGATGCAAAGATTTAGTGTAGTATGCTATTATAAGACTCTCAGCAGGCATGGAATCCACAGGGATTCGGTTTTTAAGTGTTAAGAATCTTTGATTAAAGTCTTTAACTTTTTCTTTTGGGTTCACTTTTAAACTAGAAAGATCCATGACTAGGACTTCTGGAGGCTTACCGTCTCCAAACTTTTCCAAAAAGCATGACTCAAACTTTTCCCAAGACACGATGGTATGGGGTTGTTGGGAAAAGTACCAAGTGGATGCATTACCCTCGAAAGTATAAGGGAACAACCTACAGACAACATATTCATGTTCGACATTGCGGAGTCTTATGGCTAACATAAACTTTTTAATGTGATCTTCGACTATCTGTTTTGAGTTAGGATCAAACTTGGGAAGCCATTTCTCTGGGTTCTTAGGTAGAGGGTGTTGAGCTCCAGGTACAACTACGACATCCTGATCAAGCCAGGGTCTAGCAGGGTTGTTCTGATTTTCAATTGGGATAGTGGGTGTGGAAGGCTGAGAAGGTGAATTGCCTTCGTTAGAGGAATATCCTCCAGAAGAGGAAGGATATGATGGAGGTGGTGAAGGAGGTATCCTAGATCCTCCTACAGCAGGATTTAAGATTGGATCTGAAGGATTCACAGTAGGATTAGTGTCACCTAATTGTTCTCTGATATCAGAGAAGTTCAAAGGTTGAATCCACGGACGGTTTGGTTGCCTTAAACGGGCTAAGGAACTATGTGTTTTAATAAGATATTGACGTACAATCTCTCGTATGTCACCACCTGTAGGATTAGGGGTTGCTGGCTCAACTGTGATATGCGGATCGTCGGTTGAAGTGGTTGTTGTTTGAAGCGGAATATTATTGTTTGAACGGATTCTAGTCACTATAGGTGAGCGATTAGGGGGGGGAGGAGTCTTGCGACCACCTCATGCCATTAATTAAGGTCAGGCCCTCCTTCTAGCGCCATTTGTTGACGGTCGAAATCGACCGTCCGTCAACTGAGAGAGTGGAACCAGTCCGGGGTTGTCTAATAACCCAAGCCGTTTGGGATGAACCACCCTGACGGGTTTAGCGGCTCCGTTAGCCGATCTAAGGTCCTAAGAAAACAAAAAAAAGGAAAACTAATCTACTAAAACTAATCTAACTAAAACTAACTAATAAACAAACTAACTAACTAAAACTAATTATTAAAACAAACTAAACTAATCTAACTATCCTATAAATACAATCTACTAACTACTACTATACTAACTCTAACTAATTAACTATCTAACTACTAACTGAAATATAACTTATTCACAAAATGTACAATATCTACAATTTATGGATTTAAATAAAACCCGAAAAACTCATTTATGTTCTGCCCTAAGACAGTAAAAGACATTTTTTGTTGATTTTGTATTTTTATAAACAAGAAACAAAACAGGAACTAACTAAACTAAACTACTAATATACGAATTCTAATTACTAATCTAAACTAAAACATATATCTAACTAAACTATTAATATTACACTAAACAAATAAATGACAAACTGACCTGGAAACGCTCCAGATTTGTCCTGTGTATGATAATCTTCGAAGCTGATCGGAGGGAGGAAACCCACACCGAATAATCCAGAAGCTTCTCGTAAACGATAGGTTGCATTGCTCTTCAAGTTTGTTTACAGGACAAACAAGACATAAAAACAACAACAATCTTATAATTTATAAATCTCTACAATTAGATAAACCCGTATGCAAAGACTTATACAAAATAATTCAATTGATGAAGAAGAGAAATCTGTCATTCAAAAACTG
>ML784936.1:773717-812079 GCA_009831015.1 Picea engelmannii
ATCTTTTAAAGAATTCCATTAAATTGACATCCAATTGCCATTTGAAAACGAATCATTTAATTTGAGTTTGTTATGCCATTCTAAATCAAACAGGATCCAAATCAATTAAGTAACTACAGGGATAGGCATACTCTGTTTTGTTTTTTATCACAAAGTCGGGTGACAAAATCATATGGAACTGCACTATAATCGTTTCAGAACCAATCGAATCCAACAGTTGTAAAATCGTTTGATATTCAATTGAAACCGATATAATCAAACAAATTGTAGGTAATGGTTAAGCAGGAAATACGACCGAATTCAAACAAAATCATTTTCCAATCGTTACAGCTGTAATGACATAGCAACCGATTTATACCATAAGCGAATTAAACCAAAATTGGCACGTAACTGTCTGCAAACAAAATTGTAATGAGATCAATCAATTAGTAACAGAGTTCGTAATAGATATCCGGTCGTCTGTTATTGCACAGTGGGCAAACAAGATCGATCGACTTTAATCAAAATTGTTCCAATCAAATGAATTATAACCGGGTTTGATCAATTCATTTTACAAATTTTAAATCAAACAGAGCAGCAATTATAATCGGAATCCAACTCATCAAATAATCGAACTAAAAGCAATCCAATCAAGTGAATCAATCGGCTGGGGTTTAGCATAGTTGCCATGAATCGAATCCATTCCATGATTCAGGCGCACTTGCACAGACTTAGATGAGCATATTGTTTTTATAAAAACAGAGTCGTTCCTTTTGAATTGAAACCGAACAGAGTTGCATTCCTGTTCTAAGAAGATTACATGACACAACATATCGTAACAACCAAACTCAATAAAATCGTTTACCAACCACAACATATGGATCATAACGAAATCAAATCCAATCGAATCGCATTCTAAATTGATCGTGAAAAACTTCCTGTTCGGAATGGATACAAAACGAATTGAACTGAAAGTGAACCAATAATTTTGTTAACTCAATTAGGCAAACCTATCAATAAAATCTAAACGAAAACCATTCAAATCCAATCAAAATATATCGATGGCTATACTGGGAATAATCAAATCATATACCAAATTGAAATTTATTTTTATTTTTAGCAAATGAAACAATGTACAGGATACACACATTATAACAGAGCCATTTCAAAATGTAAACAGATATATTCGAAAACAGAATTCAAATCATTACATCAATCTATCCACTCACACAGCTAAAACGATATTAAAATCCATACCTGTACAGCGACGAGACGGCTTAATCATGCCAATTTGGAGTTGATAACTGTCGTAGCCGATTCAACGTTTTTGAAAAGTATCGAGCCTGTTGTCTTCTGTTTCTTATCAGTTGCTTGGAGTTGGTCTCGTTGGCTGGTCAATACCTCAATTCAACTTTCCAGTGATTGGATTTTTGATTGGAGTATGGGAACATCAATGTAATAACGTTCCAACCATAAATCGCATTGGTCATAGGAAGACTGTGTGGGGTTTCAAAGAGCAAGCTAGGATTTGGACATGTGGCTGAGGGTTTCGTTAGGCAACTTGATACCAGGGTAGCTAGGGTCGTTTCTTAGGCAGGGGGGAAGATTTGTTACGAAATCGTAAGGTGGTTCAGGGCATAAACCCTGCGAGTAAGGGTACTCGCTGTCTAAGAATCGTTCCACGTCGGAATCCGAATCCTCACTAAGGAAAATAGGGTCTCGCTCAACAGAGGGTTTAGGCTTGTTTCTATCCATTCTCGAAATGAGACGGGCATTCCTTTTTCCTTTGGCATTAGCAGTAGGGTTTGCCTTGGGATTTTTGCTCATAGGTTTCTTTGTAGGCTCGAATTTTTCAGTTCCAATGTCTAGTAAGTCAACCTTAGGGTCGGCCGAGGGTTTAGGCAGTAGGACATGTAAGGGTACAGGCGGCTCGACCTTGGTTTCAATTACCACAGGCTTGTCAACCGGGACAGGGTCAAAATCCTCAAAACCATTACGAGCGATGAAATCTCTCCAGCTTTCACCATGCAAACTCAAATGATAAACAATGATAATCTTAATAAGCCCATGATGAAACAGGCTACTGTCAGCCTTCTGCCTTTTAAATATTTTTGACATCTTATATAAGCTGCGTTGAAAGTAGAAAGGCATGTTTAAAGGATACCCTATAAAAATCATCAGCAAACGCAGGTGGTAGAGAAACACGAGCCCATATCGACCTTCACAGGTCACGAACTGCTTGACTAGCATTAATAGGTCGTGCCATCGTGGTTTGAGCATAGATATGGGCATACCTCTGTCACACGAAGTGACTTTGCGTGAGAGAAACAACAGTGTCCACGACACCTCCTCGACCTTACAATTCTTAAACCAACGCTGTCTCGAGGCAGGTAACCCCGTAGTAGAGATAATAGACTTCTCATTGATCTCAATCTGTATATCGCCCACCTTGGCTCTACATCCATCGAAAGTCATAGAAAACTGTCATGCTACACAGAGATTAAAACCCTCAAATCGTTGCACGAAGGTGAGCCATCAGTTGTCCTCCAAATCTTTTTGAGCATTGTCAAACATTAACAAGGCTTGGTTGTCGTTTGGCTCGATTCGCACGACTGGTGCCATGGATCCAAGCACATGGTAAGCCGAGGTTTTGGATCATAACACACACAGGAGCAGAGCTACCCAAGCTAACAGAAGTGAACGGGAAAAATGGATAGGCATAAATGCCAGCGTGCAAAGGTGGTGGAGCTTATCTCTGCCATGCAAAATAGTAATTGCCGAAGTACAACCACCGATTTACATAGTAATTCAACCCATTATAGCATAGTTCAACAGTCATATCACTTGGCCGACTAATAAATCAAATGGCAAGTGTATAAACCAACGCGCAAAATCAACGTTAAACCAAAAAAAAATTTACCACCAACATTCAAATTGAAATCAATACCAAACTCAATTGTGCGCCAATGTGTATTCATATAATCAACCAACCAATAGTTATGAAAAACTTAACATAGGGATTATATTAACAAGATATGTATGAAAGACTTAAACATAATACCCATATATCTTATGAAACCAAAGGTCAAGTAGGTCAAATAAAAAACCAATCCAAATACCAATGCATTACTTAATCAAAAAAAAATTACACAATCAATCGAACCATGAGTACCGATCAAATGATATCACCAGTTGTATAATGATAAATAAAAAGTGAGCGCAATAGGAATATCGACACAAGAGATAATGACAGTTCAGATAATGATCGAAATGCGACTTCAAAAGACTGAGTTTTCACGCTTACAGTCGTGAAAACAAAACGAAGGTAAATGTGCAAATGTCGCAAAGAATAAAAATGTCGTCTATTTAAAAATGCGACGAAAAATTGATGTTTGCAAAACATTGGTGTAGGAAGCTTATAAGACAATGGAAAAATGTGAATTGGCTGCCAACAGATACCAGTTATCTCTTCTTATGGGTTTAATACAAGGTGTTTTTTTCAATGGTGTATTTCCTTCCTTCTTTGCTCCTAATCTGGTAATTAGATTTAAATTCTTGGAGTTCATCACCTCATATTTTTGGAATTCTCTGAAGTAGGTTGACAATTATTTTGTTCATTATTGTTTCAAGCATAATAGTGTAGTCCTCCAAGGAGTGATCCCCTACTCCACATTTAGTACAAAATTTAAGGTCGGTCTTATCTTTCCATGGATAATTGGGGCTCAAGTGATCTTATTTATAGCATACAAAACAATATTTTTTTTATGGATTCTTTTCAACCATGTCCTCCATTGTTTCTATATCAACCACAATATCCTCCTCAGTATCCACCTCATCTAGGATATCCTGCATCACCTCCTCTTTCTGGCTAACCTTGGTTTTCTTTATTTCCTATATATGATAGAAAATTTGATAATTATGTTTGTTCCAACTATTATGTTGGCATTCTATTGTGTTATGTGCTTGTTCCTCACATATAGCACACCATTTAGTTTTGGAATTTTTCAAATTGTGTGAGTAGAATTTTGTGATATGGTTTGTTATAATGTGACAAATTTTACAATAATATTTGATCTAGACTAGTCTAACATCTAAGTCTCTATTGTTTACTTCTCATTGTTTTCAATAATCATTTGTATTTCTTTCATTCATACAAAATGTACACCATAATCCGCTTCTTCTTAGGGAAATATATTGAAATGAGTACAAATATGGAGTACTCAAATCATCATTGGATTCAATTCGTTGGGATTTAATAAGGACATCTTAACAAGATTTTATCTTGTGCATACTTAGTGGTTCACCAATTATTTGCAATATCCCTGCAAAGAACCATTGCACTAGTAATTCTTTATTGATAGTATATGGGATCTATCTAAGGACATCCTTAACTATTTGATCATATTTGCATATCGACTCACCCAACATTTGTTTGATTTCTTTGAGTTTTTGTAATCTTAAATATTTACTATCTTGTTTTTTTTAAAATGACAGGAAATTATTTGGGATTTGAAACTTTGTTCTAATATGATTATCATTGAAGTTCATGAACCAATTGTGGGTTATTTTCCTTACTATCGTAGAAAATTGTGCCATTTGTTTGGCTTTTTTGGTTACATCCATGGTGTCTGAAAATTTTTCAGAAATAAACCATTTCCTTCTTGGAATTTCATCTCCTTTGTATAGAGGGAGGTTACTGTGTGCCACTTTGATAGGAGTTGTGGGTTTTGGTGGAAAAGGTGGTGGAGTCATTGGCTTCAAATTATTTTTTTGTCTGATAACTACTATCTTCTTTTACTAGTGTATTTTCAATTTCTTGGTTGGTTTCCTCTATTTGGCAAGCTTGGCCTTTATACTCTACAAAACTAGTTCTTTTTTCTCGCATATCTTCCTCAAAACCTTTATTCCATAGCGTTTGGTTTTATTCATTAATTAAATATAGTAAGGGGGAACTCCCATGATATCCTCAATTTGAAAAAGCAAGTTGTTGTCACCTTCTTCAACAGTGACATTTATCTAATTTCCTTCCCTCTAGGGCATTTGGATCCATATTCTATCAATGACTCATTCTTCTTCATCTAGTGGAATCCACACTAAATATAGACTAGGTTCAACATGCAAGTGATGTCCAACGATATCTCTAATACAAGGACTTGATATCTAGTGTTCTAAGTGTCGCATGACTTGACTTGTCAACTTCCATACTTTCATTATTTTCTGACAGTCATAGAGATCCAAAGCTTCCTTCCACCAACTAAAAATACTCATCTAATTTAGGAATTGTAGAGGTTGCTTCCACTTTTGAATATGGTTTATGCTCGTATTCTAACTTGAATAGGTTAAACACACCATCAACACATCATTCCACTAGATCTTCATGTTTTCTGGGTCGATGAGAGCTTGCAATATTGCTTATTTCATATATTCATTTCTTCCTTTTGTCATATTCAATTTTTTGTAGGTCGATCATAGGTTTATAATGTTTCATCCTTATTGAAATTATCTCTTTGGTTTATTCATCAATTGTATACTCTCTTTCGCTTTTGGTCAATGATTGTCTCCTCCCTTTCCTTGGAATGCTTAAAAATATCTTCTAACCATTGTTTTTCCAAGTGAGAGATGATTGGGGTTTCTTTTTAAGGCCTATCATGAGATGCTACCCCCCATCATCAACACTGATTTTACTATTGGTTGATGAGGGTGATTCATGTAGTCGTATTCACTTTCATAGAAAATACTCCTACTCCTTTTGTCTCTTCTTCTAGTTGGAATCGATTGGCACACTCAAAGGAGGTTGTGCTTTGACAATGTGACTAATGCCTTTGTCAATAAGAAAATTATGTAGCAAGGTTGGCACCATACAAAGGAAAGTAGCATGCATATCATCATAGAATATCTGTTGCATGTCATCTAATAAGGTGCACTCTTCAATCACTTTCTCTTCATAGAAATATTCAACAATTTACTCAACCCATTCATAAAGTTTAGTCCAACTGTTGTTGATTAACTTCAACAAAATTTCTTCATATTTTTTTTAATTATTCATTCACAACTCTATCACTAAATTTCTTTATCTCCTCTAGGATAGCATCTAGGAATTATTTTTGAGACTCCATGAAAAATTACACCCTTGCATGTGCAAGTGTCAGTTGATTACTCGTGGCGTAGTTTTTTTAAATAGTTCTCAATTTCCTTTGCCACCACTCGTAAATCTCCTCAACACTTAACATCTATGAATGCACAAAAATAATATGAAATACTGGATCATGTACTTCTAGAAATGGAACCAATGTGTTCATATAATGGTTTACATAGTAAGTAGTTACCAGTAGTATGTTACACAACCATAATATACAACATAGTAATATAAAAGCATGCGTACATAGGAGAAAGAGAAAAAAAAGTAGTGCTGGAACCAACAACAAGTAAATTTTGTACTATATGATCAATAACAATAGCCTCCTACATCACAAATTCATGCATATTTATACATTTACAATCACTAGGTGGAAGGTGGTTCCAACTATCTTAGCTACCTTAGTTGGTCGACCTAGTTGAGTGGTCAACCGACCCTAGTATTTAGTCAACTAAGCTTCATATTCCACAGTTTTTTTTATAATGGTTGAATATTTGGCCTAGTCAACTAGGCCCCATCAACAATACCCTTAGTTAATGGGAGGCCCACTAACTTTTTCAAAAGAAGTAGAGGATTAAGATAGGGTTGTCCTCTCTCCCCATAATTATACATTATAATGGTTAAGTCATTGAGTAGAAAGTTAGAAGATGAAAGTTTTTCTAGTAACCTTCATGGAATTAATTTGAACAAAGGTGTTGAAGGAATGAACTATTCACAATTTTCAAACAACACTATTTTATTGGGAAGGGCCTCGACAATAATTGTTAAGCAATTTAATTTTTTTTTAATCAATTTCTCAATGCTTTAGGAGGAAAAAATAATAATGGTAAAATTAAAATTCATGGTTGGAATGCTAGCCCACAACTATTTCATGTTATGTCCATAATTTTAAAGTTTCCATGTTTGGAGTCCTAAGCCACTTTTAAATACATTGGAATGTCAATTTGTTAGGATATTTAGACACTTGGGAGTTAGTTAAGATCAAATTGGTCTAAAGTGTTGTTAGGTAAAAGTGTGTTTCCTTAGTATGCATTATTATGCATTTGTAGTTAGGAAATATGGTGGTCACGATATGTTCTCAACATAGAGTGATATGACAGCTCATATTCTCCTCAATTTTAACGACTACATTGATTTTTTGTTTAACACTCAATTGCTCTATGATCTCTATTTAAAGAGCATGGAGGGTAATTTGCCAATGATAGATTGTGAGAAACTCTCTTGCAAATCTCTTTGTAATTTTTTCTTTGCATTAATAAATTGCTCCAAGTTGCCACATTGGTTGGGGTTGTGGATGTTTCCCTGTAGGGGTTTACCATGTGAAAACATCGGTGTGTTGATCTTTGATCTAGTTGTGTGAGTGGTTACTGAGGATGTTCGTCCTCTATTGGAATACATGTGTTGTCAAACATGATATCAGAGTGCATTTTAAGATCCTCTCTCATTGTAGATCAAGATTGTGAAGCCTTGTTGCCTCATCTTCAATGTCTTCCATTTCTGACATTTATTGGCTGAGAGGACTATTCCACTATGTCTGGAGCACTTGTTTTAGTCAATAATAGTTTTTGTTTCACTCAAAAAGGTTTTTGTTTCCAAATATACGCCCATTTGAGTTAGATCCGGAGGTATAAATCCCGAATACACCATTTTTAAATTTTTGTAGAGTTATTATTTCGGTTTTCTTTTTTTTATTTATGGTTTTCTACTCTTTTGGATCTGCCTATGCTCTTTTCCCCGTGCCTTGTGCGATATTGGAAAATTAAAAATAGATTGGAAAGGGTTTTTTGTCTACGTATGCTCTTTTCCATGTGTTTTATGTGATCTCGGTAAATCAGAAATAGAGGAAAAAATTGCATTTACTGGGTAAGCTAACAGAGATATAACCATTGTTTTCTTCGAGAAGTGAAATTGTTTTCTTGTGTGAAAAGATTTTTTTATGATCACGCTCTCCAAGGCCATCAACAACAACAACAACGATGACAACTTCAATCCTCCTTCTAAACAATACAATATGTTTTTCATTAGATCACTTGGTTAAAAGTTGCTTTATTAAGTAAGAGGTCTTGAGTTCAAGTCTTTTTTATGTTACTTTTCTGAAAAATTCCATGCATCCATAGTAAAGTGTATTTCACTTCAATTATAAAAGTGAATCACTATAAATAGCTTTAATATTTTATTTTAAAGTTATTTATTTTGCATGCAACTTTATTTTATAAAGTAACTTCATTGTAAAAGTGATCCTCGCTTATTCTATAAAAGTGGATAACTTCATAAGAAACTTATTTGTAAAAGTGAGGTTATTATGAGGGGCATCACCATGTGGACCAACTTCTACCCGCCACGTGGCTCTTTGGTTATCATTTATGCCTTTTTTCAAAAGGGCATAACTTTCACATCCGAAGTTCGTTTTTAGTGTCATTGTTTTTTTAAATAACCTAATTTTTCAATATCTTTCCATCCAGACCATCAGTTTCATATTTTAAATCCACGTTCTCTACATATTTAATATATCTTCTCCATGTGATATTTTTCTTACCAGCACCAACTACTTCCAATGGAAATATAATATGGAGGATTTATTAAGAAGTAAATGATTGTACCAGATTACCTTGGGAAAGGAAGAAGAACCCACTGATTATGATAAGTATTTCAAATGGATTAATAAGAATGAAAAATCTCATGCACTAATCAGAATGTCCATCTCTCTTGATTTAATGTTTCACCTTCAAGGACTTGAATCCCCCAATAAAGCCTAGGAAAAACTTGAAGCTGTGTTTGGTAAACATAGTACTATTCAAGCCCACCAGATAGAAAATCAAATAAGTAATTTAAGTCCAAATGATTTTTCTTGCATTGAATACTATTTATCTAAGCTCAAAACACTTAGAATTTTATATAAAAAGTGCAGCATAAAGTTGGATGATGAGCGTTGTATATATATTGTTCTTGCTAAGATTGGTAGTGCATATTCAGTGTTTGTATATACCTTCTATGCCACTAGAGAAGCTCTAGGGAATTATTATTAAAAACCCACTCATGAGTCCTTTTTTGATGCTTTGATTAGAGAACAAGATAATCTTGTGAAACTTGGAGTGATCAACACTGCAGGTACCTCCAAAAAATCCTTAGTTTCCCAAAAGAAAGATAAATCCAAAAATCCCAAGAAGCAACATCCTCACCACAACAACAATAAAAACAAGGGTCCCAAACCCTCTCAACCAACTTCCATTCCTAATGGTGACAAAGGAGAAAAATCTGAAAATAAGAAGACTGACAAACATTGCAACTTTTGTGGGAAAGATGGTCATGATGAGTCGATTTTTTTTTTAAAGATGGAAGCTTTAGAAGTAGCGATTAAGAAGCACAACATCGATGTAGATTCTATTTCTTCTTCTTCTTCTTCTCATGGACATGCATTTTCTTCTTTCGGTTTCTCCTTCAATGCAACTTCTACTTATTCTTCTGATGAGTGGCTTGTTGATTCTGGAGCATTTCATCACGTGGCTAAGGATAAAGCCATATTTTCCGCTCCAAATGAATATAACACCGATAAAATATTTGTTGTTGATGATAGATATCTTAGTGGTGTAGAGTTTGGAACAATTCAGGTAGATAATGGTCATTTCAATGATGTATTATTTGATCCAAGTCTTTCTTGCAATATTTTATCAGTATATCAAATCACTCATTTAGTTGAAGGTAAAACTGTAGAGTTTTCACCTCACTAAGTTGTAATCAAGGATCTAAAATATCCTCAACATGTTCTTGCAAATGGAATTGTTGATGATATTACCAGGTTGTACAAGTTTGACAACTATGGGTCATCATATTTCCCATCAGTTTTTGTTGCTCATAGCGATGACTTGAGCAAACTTTGGCATGAGTGGTTTGGTCATCTAAATTATCTCTCATTTCAGCAACTATGTAATCAATAGATGGTGACTGATCTTCCTCTTGTTTCATGTAGATATGGTGTTTTTGTCGACTGTGTTCTCAAAAAACATCATAGGGACAGTTTTTAAAAACATGCCTCTTGGCACACCTTGACCCCTTTGCATCTTTTTCACGGTGACTTGTGTGATCTACTTTCTTCTCCTTCTTTTTATGGGTGCGAGTTTTCTTAAATTTCATTGATGAATTCTTCATACACACCTGGGTTTACTTCTTAAAGATTAAAATATATTTTTTTGACAAGTTATTGGCCTACAAGGTCCTTATTGAAAAGAAATATGGACATCAAATTCAAAGGTTAAGAACAAATAAAGGAGGAGAATATGTGAACAAAAATTTTACAAGTTGTTGCACCACACATGACAACCAAATGCAACACATGATTCCATATACACCACAACAAAATGGTGTTGCTAAGAGAAAGAACTACACATTAAAAGAAATGGATAATTCTATGATCCAATTTAAGGGATTAAATCTAAAGTATTGTGCAAAAGCCATTAACAATGCAAATTACATAGTAAATTACACTCCCACAAAGGATTTTAAAGATATAACACCAGAATAAGCATGCACTAAAATTAAGCCATATGTTAGTCACTTATGTGTATTTGGAAGTATAGCATGGCCTCACATTCCTGATGAGAAAAGGAAAGCATTGCAGCCTAAAAGTGAGAAGTGTATATTTGTTGGTTATTCTGAAGATGTCAAAGGTTACAAACTTATTCAACCACATTGTAATGAAATTATTGTTAGAAGAGATGTTAAATTTGATGAAAATATCTTGGCATGCGAGCCTAATTCGATGTTTTTTCCTTCTTTGGTCTACGATCCATCTTCGACTTTTGTGTCTTATGTTGTTCCTATTTTGGTTTCTTCTTCTTCAAATGATAACAATGAGGATGAAAATCCACCTCCACTTTCTCACCTTCCTCCAAATGATTCCATTGAACCTGAACCTTCACCAACACCACCACTTCCTAGATGGGTCCAGTGAACACAAGAAGCAGTTGGTGATATTGTCAATGATCCTTCATATCAACGTTGAACACATTCATAGTTCTAGTGATCCTCTTCTTTTTTGGCACAAGTTTCAGAGACTCATGATCCAGAGACATTTGAACAAGATTCAGGTCATCTAGATTGGGATACATTAATGAATGAAGAGTATTGTTATTTAATGGAAAACGATACTTGGGATATTGTACCTCTTCCGAAAGGAAGAAAACTTGTCAAATGTAAATGGGTCTACAGAACTAAGTATGCATCATATGGAAGTGTTGAAATACACAAGGCTCCATTAATTTCCAAAGAATTCTCCCAAGTTGAAGGAGTTGACTATAATGAAACATTTTCCCCTATATCCAAAATGAATTCCATTTGCCTTGTTCTAGCCCTTGCATCCTAACATAAATGGGAGGTCCATCAAATGGATGTCAAATCCACCTTATTGCATGAGGATTCACACAAAGAAATCTACATGAAACAACCTCTTGGCTATGTACATAATGACTCTAGCCTTGTTTTTCTCCTTAAGAAATATATTTATAGTCTTAAGCAAGCTCCTCGAGCTTGGTATGCCAAACTAGAAATATTTCTTCTTGAAACCATCTTTTCTAGATGCCATTCTGACCCTAATGTCTATACCAAGAAATTTGGAAGTCATTTCATAATCCTTGTCCTTTATGTCAATGATCTTATCCTCACTAGTAGTGACCCAAAAATTTGAAACCATGTGAAAACCAGCCTTAAGAAGAAACTTGAAATGATAGACTTATGATTTTCACACTATTTTCTTGGCCTCCAAATTTTGCAAACCAAGGAAGGATTGTTTCTTTCCTAGTCTATGTATTCTTGTGACCTTCTTCGTTGCTTTCACTTAGAATATTGTAAACCATCCCCTTCTCCCTTCCAGTATATATTCAAACTTGTTGCCACCTATGCTTCTCCCAAAATTGATGCCACTTTGTACCGTCAATTAGTTGGTAGCATCTTATACTTGACTCATACCCGTCCTAATCTTTCCTTTGATGTTGGCCTATTGTTTCCCGATATATGCAAACACCCCATGAAATCCAATAGAAAGTAACTAAAAGAATACTTCGATATGCTCAGGGTACATTTCATTTTGAGATACATTATAGTTCAGGGGGGACTCCTTTATTGGTTGCTTTCATTGATTCAGATTGGGCCAGAAACCCTGATGATCGAAAGTCTATTGCAGGTTATGTTTTCAGCCTTGGTTCAAGACCTCTCACTTGGCCCTGTAAGAAACAACAAGTTATTTCTCTTTCTTCAATAGAATTAGAGTATTGAGCAATGATTAATACAAGTCAAGAAGCCTTATGGCTTCGACAGATCCTTTTAGAGTTTGGATTCCAGTAGAAGCATCTGACCACCCTCTGGTGCAACAATAAGAGTGCCATCAAGATTTCCAAATACCCAATGCAATATCAGTGAAACAAGCACATCGAGATACACATGCACTTCATTAGAAATCTCATTCATGATCGAGTTATTGAATTGCTTTTCTACAATACCAACCATCAAGTTGCAAACATTTTCACAAAGTCTCTTACAAAAGTGAAGTTTTCCAAACTTCAATCTATGTTAGGAGTTTAAAAAATTGTCATTAAGGGGGGATAGGCTCTAATGCCTCCTTCCTTCTCCTATTTCTGTCACCTTTGTAAATCCTTCAATCCTATCCCAATTTTTTCTTAAGGGGGGATGTTAGGATATTTAGACACTTAGGAGTTAGTTAAGATCAACTTGGTCCAATGTGTCGTTAGGTAAAAGTGCGTTTCTTAGTGTGTTTCTTTAGTATGCATTAATATGTATTTTTAGTTAGAAAATTCGATGGTCACGATATGTTCCCAGCATAGAGTGATCTGGTGGTTTGTATTCTCCTTGATATTAACTACTACATTGATATGTGGCTTAACACTTGATTGGTCCATGATATTTATTTAAAGAGCATAGTGGGTCATTTGTCGATGATCGATTGTGAGAAACTATCTTGTAAATATATCTGTAAATTTTTCTTTGCATTAATAAATTTCTCCAAGTGGCCACGTTGACTGAGGTCATGGATGTTTCCCCATAGGGGTTTTACCACTTGAAAACATTGGTGTGTTTATCTTTGATATGGTTGTGTGATTTGTTACTAAAGGTGTTCGTCCTATTTTGGAATACATGTATTGTCGAACACAATCTCTCTCAATAATCCCTCTTCTCAAGTTTGGAAAGGAATAATCAAGCAGATCAAGAATAAATTTTAGCAATGGGGGTCAGAGTGGTTGAACCCTAAGAAGGATCATCCTCATAAAATATAATGTCATCCCTTTCCATTTACCAATGTTGAACAATGTTATCTCTCATCGAAATTATGCAACAAGTTGTGAGCAAAAATCATAAATTATTATGGCAAGGGGGGGAATCAAACCATAAAAAATATCAATTGGTGAATTGGAACATCCTCAGATCCTCCAAATAAACGAACTTGGCATCAAAGATCCTTTCATTATAAATATGGATTTGGGAGAAAATATCCTTTGGAGATTAATCTTTGGCAAATTTGAATGGTGGAAGAAATCCCTTCTCAAAAATAATTGCAAGGAAATCAGAAGTGTTGTTTGGAAAATCCACTAGATAACAAGAAGGGGTCATATATTTGGAAATGAATCAGAGTCATGGTGCCTTTAACTCAATCCAAGCTTACTTGGGTCTCAGGAAATGATAAAAAGATCATTATTTGGAGGGATAGCATTTGGAGAATCCTCCAATTGACCGCAATCATGAAATTGTTCCTTTGAAAGTATAGATGGGAAGTCAATGCTTTAACACTTTTTTTAACAGATTATCCTTCTCTAAATAGGTGATCAATGGATTGATTGGTCCTCCTTTTTTCCTCCATATATTCTATCCCCTTTGGTCCCAACTCTTCTATCCTCTCTTATAGGTTGTGCTCCATTCAACCTTCAATATCTAATAGTAGAGGATAGAGTCAATTGTATTACAGTATCATATTAGGCTACCAATCCTAGATCATTTCTTTGCCTCTCCTTTTATTCTCTAGCATATGGAAGCACGTTTGGCAAAGCGATGGTCTACCCAATATCAACACCTTTTGTTGGGTAATGGTTCATGGAAAGTTTCTAACTATAGGTAATATTAAAAAAAGGGGGATTCAAAGGCATCACGATGTGATTTGTGTTATTTAGAGGTAAGAACCATGTTACCTCTTATTTTATTGCATTTATACCAACTAGGTTGGGAAATTTTATTTTACAAATATAATTCATAGGATGAGGGTCCCAGATTAATGGAGAGATATATTCACTTTATGGCACAACAATTACAAGGGTTCTTTCACAAATAGACTATTTTTTAATGGGGATTGGCAAGCAATGCCAAAATTTGTTTGTTGGAAAGTTTGGTTGGCTTGTAACAAAGCTATATTTCAATAGGAATTAATCAATCGGAAGGTAACGATTGCAAAATCACAGAGTCTCATGTAAAAAACCATCAAAGTTTGGGGAATGAAATTCCATATGGTGTAGTTGCTTGATTATGAAGATAAAGAGTGGTTAGAAGACATCCTTATGGGAGTAGATTATCATTCAATGTCAATGCTCCTTCATCCCTCTCATCATTCTAACTAGTAGATAAGAATGAAATATGAAGAATTCAAAGAGTGGAAAAAAATCCCATCAAAATATATCCTCTTATTTGACAATGTGTCAAGAGGAAACCTAGGGGTGGAAAGTGTGGTAGGGGGATAATCCTTGATACCAAGGGAAAAGAGATTTGAATTATGAATGGGGTCTTGGGACTACCACAAAAAACCATGTAAAGCAACTTATGCACTCCTCCAGGGATTAACATCTATAAACACATCTAGTGTGAAGACTTTGATAACCACTGGGGACTCATCCATAATTATTATTCTAATGAACAACTGAAAAAAACCATCAGATAGCAAGTTGGATCACCTCATAGATAGAATAAAAAAGGAGGTACTACAGTTTTAGAATATCAAGTTTTTTCATGTTTCAAGGGACCTAAATCAACAATTGAACAACCAAACCAATAGGGCCTCAATACTAAGTGAAGGGATCCTAAGAAAAAGAGGAGAAATTTCTTCTAAGCTATCCCCCTAAAGCATGGATTATGTCATTATTTGCATGTTTCCACATTCCAAGCAATTTAGGACACATATGTCATTTCACCAAAGTGATCATATTGTATATAGATGGAGGTGTGACGTAATGTACATCATCCTCACAACATTCCCACACATGCCATTTTTAACTCATTTCCATCATTTTGATACCATGGGAATCTTAATGTAGGAGGAAGGTGGGATTATGGTTATGAGGAAGGCATTGAAGCAGACACTCGTGAGGATATTTCATGGTTTTAATATATGATTCATTTGGATTTTTAGGTAAGCATTATCAACAAAGAAATGTTAGTTTATTCAATTTTTGGTCAAATTATTTTGGCACAAAACATTTTGGTTTCAAACTCAATTTGGAAATATTGGTCTATCTTTGTGTTGGATCTAATTTGGAGCTTTATGTCCTCTAGATTTGGGGTTTTGTTTCATATCACTAATAGTAGGGAGATTGGGTATCTCACCCTCTTAATTTTGGATAGTCTTCACCTGTAAGTTGTTTTGAATTTCCAATTTCAGGTAATCAATGAGTATGTTGGGAAATATTGGCTATCTTTAGAGTGGACATTATACTAGTACTTAGATAACACTCTAGTCTTGTTTCTTCCTTGATCCCCCCAAAAAAAAAATTCACCTCTTTATGTTTGACAACATCAGGGTTTCTTATTGGGTGTTATGTTATTGCTCTATCCTAAAAAAAATTGTGTATACTATGCTTGGTATTTTGTGTTACCTTTTGGTTATGGATTACCCCAAGAGACATGGTAATTTTCATAGAGAAATTTAGGAAATGCACAGAGTTTTGCACAACCATGAAGAGTTAATCAATAGAAACACGATGTCCATATTCTCGGTAACAACTAAGGCCCATGAAAATGAGCACCAATGTATTTCTCAAAATGCTTATGGATACCCTCCTACAACAAAAAAGGAAAATCCAGGCATTGAAAGAAGAATGTTTAATGTTGAAGAATATGGTATACAATCTTAATAAGGGCTCTCAATATATTAATTCTAATTTTAGAATGCCAATGGATTATGTCCCAGGTGAACCAAAGGAAGAGGAAAAAATCCATTAAATGCTTAAAGACATGGACTTGGACAATGAAGAATCGTGGCCTACTAATAATGGTTAAGATGAGGCAAACAACAACCATGTCTTTTATTAGTGTTAGGTTTTCTTATGTTATATAGAATAATTCTTATTTTATGTGTCCTTTTTAGAGTTTATACCAGTAGAAACGTATTGAGATTCTTTATGAAGGATGATATAAATATTTCTACATCAAACATGTATTGCTTGATGGTTATGATGATTTTTTTTTAAGAGACAACACATTTTTTGTATTTTTATGTTGAACAACTCAACTGCAACCTATTTTCAATAAAAAAATACTATCTTTGTTTGTTAAATAAAACAAGTACCTAGAAACGTCTTTGTGAGTTTTTGCAATAGAGTGATGAAACCAATAGGTTTAGTGGCTACCCCTTGTCAAATGGTGGTACACTACCACTTATCATAGCACTAAAAAAATGTTTACATATGAAGTTGTCTACGGGAAAAATCTTCCCTCATTTGCTTCATATTTCCCAGGCACATCCAAGGTTTAAGAAGCATATTGCACACTTAATACCAGATTGGCCATTCTCTACAATCTTGTGCTAGCTCAAAATAGAATGAAGCCATAGGCGAATCATCATATCTCTAACTGTTCTTTTGAAGCAATGGATTGGGTGTTTCTTCATCTCTATACCTACAAGCATACCTCTCTCAAATACAATAGGCCACCAAAATATAGCTCTAAAGTTCTATGGACCTTATCAGATCCTTCTATGCATTGGACAAGTTTCCTACAAATTGGCTTTTCCTACCCTCTCTAAGATCAACCAAGTCTTTCACATGTATTGTTTGAAGAAGATCATGCTGATGAATTTCCGATTTAAAATCAACCATCCCAAATTGGATGAAGAAGGTTCCATTTGGTCATAATTGAAGGAAATAGTGGCCACCATAGAGAATTAACTAGGTTATCACACTATTTGAGAAGCCATGGTATAGTGGAAGGATTTGTAGCTTGAATATGCCACCTAGGAACCAATAGCAATTTTATAGTAGTTTCCATACCTCTAGCCTTAAGGAAAATGATATATTTGAAGGGGGAGGGCATGTTAGGATTCTACCCTAACCTCCCTACTTTTGGGTACCTAGGATCTAGTCAATTAATGTATGAGGCCATCTTCTTTGAATAAGGTCTATTAGGTATTTAGTGGATAGTTACTCAATGTAAAAGGCTCATTTTAATTAAATAAGTTCGAATATGTGGTTGGTACTAATTAATGACAGGACCATGAGTAATCGGGGTTTTGCTAGTAATAAACTATTTATAGAGATAGAAGGTTATGTGATGTTTTGTAAAGTATTATGATTGTATTGGAGCTTTTCTCATTTGGAGGTTTCCCCCTCAAATAGAAATGTGAACATTTCTCTCTCTTTTCAAATTATCAATACAAGGGTTATGTTCTATAGGTTCAATATCATAGTCTCCAACTTATCCTCCTTATTTGCAAAGTGTTGATAAGGAGGATTCAAAATAATGGTGATTTCCAAAGGGAGTTTCATTGAAGGGATACAAAGAATCCATTAGAATTTTCTTTAAGAATTTTGATGTTGGGAAATGGTTCATACCAACGTATATATGTAGATGATTTTTTGTCTTGTTTTCTTTAGACAACATTATTGAGACAAATTTAAATTCACTCTAATACAAGAGGATTGATATAGAAATGAGTTTGTTAGTATTGAAAATCCATATGCGTACCTGAAACCTTTAAAAATTGTTTGAAAAATATGTAATGGTTCTTCTAATTGTAGAAGCAATGTTCTTTTATAATACTCCAAGGAAAACAGTGTCTATAATGATGAAAATAACTATTATTGCAAATACTTATAATCATGAATATTGGAATAGAATATATTGTTTAAATCAATTGTGGTCAAAGTTCCTGTTGCTCAAACAGATGAGGTGAAAACATTTACAAAATCTTTGAAAGATGGTATTTAAATGTGAATGATACTTTCTATAGTCATTATAATAATATAATATGTTCTCATTGAAAGAGTACTATAATATTTTCTATGGTTAATATAATATTTTATTGATTTCTTCTAAATAAAAACTTTAAATGATGAGAGCTTATTATTTATTGACTTCAATCATAGGTTTATAATGTTTCATCATTCTTGCAATTCTCACTTTGGTTTCTTCATCGATTGTATACTATGTTTCTCTTTTGGTCGATGATTGTCTCCTCCCTTTACTTGCGATGCGCGTAGTATCTTCTAACCATATTTTTTCAAATCTAAGTTGATTAGGGTTTGTTTTTAAGGCATCTAACGAGAGGGTACCCCCATCATCAACCCATAGTTTAATCTTGGTTGAAGAGGGTGATTTGTGCAATCATTTTCACTTGCACAAGAAATACTCCTACTCCTTTTGTCTCTTCTTCTAGTTGAAATTTATTGGCGTATGCAAAGGAGGTTGTTCTTTGAAAATGGGGCCAATGCCTTTGTAAAAAACAAACTTATGTAGCAAGGTTGGCACCATAAAAAGGAAAGTATCATGCAAATCATCATAGAATATTCTCTCCATGTCGTCTATTGAGATGCACTCTTCAATCATTTGCTCTTCATAGAAATCTTTAGCAATTTTCTCAACCTATTCATAAATATTATTTCGACCTTTGTTGATTAGCTTTGACAACAATTCTTCATTTTTTTTCAATTATTCATTCACAACCCTATCAATGAATTTATTTATCTCCTCTAGGATAGCTTCTAGGATTTTTTGTGAGTATCCATGAAAAATTGCACCCTTTCTTGTGCAAATGTCAGTCAATTCTTTATGGTATGTTTTTTTAAATAGTTCTCAATTTCCTTTGCCACCACTCATGGATCTCCTCAACGCTTAACATCTATGCATGCACACAACTAAATGCAATTCCATATCATGTAATACCAACAATGGAACCAATGTGTTAATCTAAGGGATTACACAATAACTAGTTACTAGTAGTCAGTCAGACCACCATAATATACAACATAGTAATATACAAGCATGCATACATAGAAGGAGGAAGAGAAACAAAGTAGTGGTGGAACTAGAAACAAATTTTTGTGTTCTATGATCAATAAAAATATCTTCTTACATGACATATTCATGCATATTTATACATTTACAATTAGTAGAAGACAGTCACAACTATCATAACTACCATCATTGGTCGACCCAGTCGAGTGGTTGATCGACCCAAGTATTGATGTAGGAGAATCGCCATCAACGCCAAAGGAGGCGAAGTTAAATTTTTGAAATATTGCAAATAAATATCTTTTAATATTTGGAGGCTTGAGCCATTGTATAGGATCGCAAGAGATTGTAATCGCTTTAATTATCTCTAGGATTGTACATATTTCGAGCATCCGCTCTTATCTAGTTTGTAAATGCTCACTCAATGTAATAGGCCTTAGTAGATGAGTGTATTAATTATGGTATGAAAGCACTAGTGTAGTCGGTAGGAAGGCTCAAGAAGCCCCTCCATGTATAAATACATGTAATCTATGCCCAAATGAGGATGCTAAAGGCTATTATAAAAAGAGGCTACTAAGAGTTGTTATTTTTTGTTGTTGATTATTATAGAGAGATTCTAAGGAATGTATGATTCCATGTACATATTTTGTTGAATGAATACAAGCAGAAAGGTTTGATTCCAATTGTATGGTGTTATTTATTTATGAATCCATTGAGAAAATGTTATGTGATTTTCTTGTTTTGGTTAATTGTGCTCATATGTATGCATTTCTTAGTTAGCTAGAGGAACTGTTAATGTTTCTTTAAGTTTCAATTGTTTCTCTTCTGAGAGATCTGGTGCAAGGAGTGCACAGTGCCTGCAAGGTGTGCGAAGGTCGAGTCAAGTTTGAATCAGAAGCTCAGAAGAGGTAGCATGAAACTTTGTAGAGGAAGTGTAAGGAGTGCACAATCACTCAATGGAGAGCAAAGATTGAGGACAAAACCATGCAAGGTGTGCATTGGGCCTGCACTTAGTTGGAGTGTTGGAGAGTCTAAGTCTGGAGAGTGCAAGGAGTGCATGAAAATTTCTCAGGAAAATCCAAAGTCTTAAGGTGAATAGGCACCAGAGGTGCACGGTATTGACTTAGAAAACTTTCTAAGTTTGAAGTTGTAAAGTGTTCAGAGGAGTGAAAAGGAAGGCGCAGAGGTTCAAATTTCCTTGCTTGGTCAAGCCCGGGAAGGATAGTGACCAAGATCCTTTGAAAAAGGAGGATTTTTATTAGTTTGGAGGACGAGTAGATGAGATCCACTACTGGAGAATCTAAGGCTTTCCTTGCTACTAGATCTGGGAAAGTAGCTTGAGATTTACCACTGAAAGTCCTTCAGAATTTGCGAGTTCGATAAAGTTTCATTCGAGGAGGGTGCAGGAGTCAAAACCCCCAAATTTTCAAAGTCCAAAGCTCATTTGGAGCATTGATTTCATTGGACAAGTGTGAGAAGATCGTCAAGTCCGGAAGATCGGCCATCCAGGAGAAAGGGGACATAATTGTGAAAGGTCGACAATCCCCTGAAGCTTCGAGTAATGGAGTAGATATCCACCATTGATAAATAGGAGACGCGTGGTAGTAGATCTCAAGATCCAGAGATCAAACATTCCAGAAGATCCATAAAGTGGTGCTTCGAAAAGTCCCTAAGCCCGAAGCTATGAAGCGGATTCTCAACCGTTGATTGGTGGAAGTACAGGAACCGTTCAATCTAATTCAGAGTTCATTTCTACGAGAGCATAGTGTTGGAGTGGGCAGAATCGTCGAAGCCTGAAATTCCAAAAATCATTTACCATCGTGTATTTCAACGGGTTCTGTAGACCGTTGACCATTGTTGTGGTGTGACTTTCTCCATTTCAGCGTTCGGGAGGAATGTGGTGCAAATTTGTTGAGACTCTTGAAACTCGAGAGCTCTAAAGCCCCAAAATTACTGAGGATTTGAGGTTTATCCCATGGTCCCTTGCAAGACTTTCTAGTGCTCAGGGACCCCTGAAAAGAAGATTTTGCATTCAGAAAAAATGACCTAGGACCTGTGTATTTGGTTTGTAGGGCTCAGATGGAGCCTGTGAGATGATCCAACTCCCGAAGTCAAATTATCCTAGACTAGGAGGTTGCACAGACCCCAGGGAGTGGGTGGGGGTTTGCATCAAGTGGTATCAGAGCCTAGATAAAAAAAATTCTAATACCATCAAGTGGTATCAGAGCCTAAATTATGCTCTGTGTGTAAGAATAACTTGGAACCATGTCGCCAAGAAGACACAGATATAGACCTGTAGCAAATCCAGCTATGGAAGAAGATATGAGGTGACTCTGTGCGATATTAGATGCCATGGAGACATCATAGAGAAGATCACCTGATGCTCGTGACATCAACGAATATGAGAGTGAATAAGTTGAAGCAGAAGAAGCTGCAAGAGAAGAAGTTGTATAAGAACGACTATTGAGAGTTGTTGTTAAAATGGGAGCTAGAGAAAAAATAGAAGTCCCAATGTATGAAGGAAACTTAGATGTTTAAGAGCTACTGAATTGGATAATTTCTTTGGACAAGTACTTTGATTATGAGGATATTGATGAGGAGAAGAAAGTGAATCATGTTGTTACCAAATTGAAGGTACATGCAACGCTATGGTGGGACGAATTGCAAGCTGACAGAAGGTGCAAAGGTAAACCAAAAATTTAAGAGTTGGGATAGAATGGTACCTAAATTAAAAAATTCATACCCAAATACTATCATATAAATCTATTTAGGAAGTTGCAGAACATGATACAGAAAGGCTTGTTAGTGAAGGAGTACACTGAATAATTTTACAGGATGAACATTCGAGCAAGGCATCGAGAGAATGATGAAGAAAAAACTTCCAGGTATATAAATGGCCTGAGGTATGAGATTCAATATGAAATCAGCATGATGATAGTAAGGACTATGGAGGATTCTTATCAGGTGTCATTGAAAGCAGAGGAAAAGTTGGCCAAAAAACAAAGCCAGCGAAATAAGGGGAAAAATCCAAACAGAGGTAGAGGAATTATTCGATAGAAATTTCAGAAACCAAGAATTGAGGCTGGGAAGTATTACAATCATACAGAGAAAGGAGGAAGTTCTAGAGGTGTAAAATATGGTGGTAGAAAATACTTTTCTCTAGGAAGAGGAAGAGGCAGAGGAGGACAAGTGAAATTCTATGCATGTGGAAAGACTTGTCATATGTCTTGGGAATGTCTTGAGAATAAGAAAGATGGAGAATCTCACATTTATGAAGCACATAAGAGGAATGTGGAGGAAAAAATAGCAGAAGATGGGAGATCCCTCATGATGAGGAGAGTTCTCATAAAACCAGAGAAAAAAGCAAAAGAGCCAGTCCAAAGGAACAGTTTGTTCAGGACTGCTTGCAAGACCAAGGACTAGGTATGCAAAGTGATTATAGACAGTGGGAGCACTAATAAAATGGTATCCACAAAAATGGTGGAAATTCTAGAGTTGGAGACAACTACACACCCAAACCCGTACAAAGTATCGTGGTTTGTAGAAAGGACACCAAGTGTTGGCATAGGGGCAGACCCAAGGTTCAACTCTAACAGCGTACCAACAAGCCCTAACTACTGGCCCTTTCAGAAACACTTGTGAAGCAAATGCAGTCTCACCCGAAGTAGCAATAGGGGGTTGCAGGACACAGGTGTCTACAACCAGAGAAAATGCAAAGTGGATCCAAGGCAACAACACACAACAACCTAGTTATTCTTTATCTCCTTTAATCCTACTACGCATATTATATCTCATATCTAATACAATTATGCAATAATAGAATAACGAAAAAGAAAAATAACACAACATCAATCACATAGAACAACAAGATATACGTGGTTCACCCTCTCCCTAGGGCTATGTCCATAGAACTGCGTTTCTTGATATTATATGAAAACATAGAGTTCTATCTGTGCTCTTAGCTTGCAGATATTTCTCTCTTTCTCTCTCTTTCTCCCCTCCCTACGCACCCAGCTGCAGGGTTGATCTTCACACCCAGCTGAAGATCATACAATACAAACTCACTATTGCTCTCAACACAACAATCACAACTAACAACAACCAACATTGATGAACTCTCCTTGAACAAACCCTCCCAGGTCTTATAGACCTTTATCTATACATTACAACGACTCTCAGACAACCTTAGACCAAAGCCTAAGTGTCAAAACCCTAAAATTTCAAAACCCTAGTGTCTAAAACCATAGGTCCACTTGACTCGCATTTTCAGGGCTTCGCCAGCCTGTCTTTCCTTCTTCCCCATGAGGTGCTCCAAAGAATCCGTCGGTGGATTT
Source organism: Picea engelmannii (assembly GCA_009831015.1). Taxonomy (NCBI): domain Eukaryota; kingdom Viridiplantae; phylum Streptophyta; class Pinopsida; order Pinales; family Pinaceae; genus Picea; species Picea engelmannii. The sequence goes on from ML784936.1 coordinate 797,379, forward strand.
TTCCGCTTGCTGAGTTGTCCATGATCCATATTCCTTGTTGATCTGCCATCCACGATATTCTCGTTCAACGACTTTTTTTCCCTTACTTCACTCCTTTTCTACTTCTTTGATCACTTCGACCCAATCTCAGTCAATGTATCTTCCACGTAGTTCATACTTTTCATTTCTTTCTCAATATTCTCTTTATTCCATAACCAAGGGCCAACAAGCCCCCAACACTCACATGTGACTCGTCCCGAGGCACTGCAGGTATGAACCTTCTATTTCACATCAACTTCAGACTGTGCGAAGCAGCCTGAGCTCTTTTCTCTGTTCCTTCCTTCCTTGTGCAAATTGTCTTTTCTATGTCCGGTACCCAGTTTCAACTGACCTGGTACCTAGACCCTTCTTCTTATATGTTTACTAAGAGCTGTGAGGCAGTTGGTTGTCATAATATAATTTCAACTGGCTCCCAATCACTAAAACTTCCTTCCATTCTCCATTCAAAGTATTCAACTACGCAGCTCCTCCTTATGTAACATAGGCAACCTCATATGGCCCAAGACAATGTGTACTAAACTTCTATAGGTGCTTCATGAACTTTCTTTCGTATACCAATACGAGATCTCCTTGCTTAAATTCTTTCTTCTTTATGTGTCTGTCATGGTAAGATTTTTTGCATTCCTTCTGTACCTGCTGATGAAAACCTGCAATAAACCTGTCTTTGTCTAGTTCCACCAACTACACAAGCATGTCTTGCACAACACCCGTGTCATCCATATCTATAAATGTTGCAATTCTTAGACTAGGAACCAAATATTCCATAGGTACGATTGCTTCTAGGCCGTAAACCAACTTAAAGGAGTCTGCATTGTCAGCTTCTTGTAGTTGGTTCTATAGGTCCAAAACACTATTGGTACTCTCAAATCCCAATCATCTCTATTCAAACTGCAAATCTTCATCAACGGTGTCTCCAAGATCTTATTAAAAGATTCGACTATACCAGTCGCCTGTGGATGGTATGGAGTTCTCTTTTGATGATGAACTTCAAATTCTTGAGTCAAGGCTTCAATAGTCTTATTGATAAAATGTGTACCTTGATCACTCATAAGGGTCTTCGGGCATCCAAACCTAGTTATGATATCATCAAATATGAATTGTGTAGCTATAGTTTCACTACAGTCCTTAACTTCTCTTGCTTCTGCCCATCTTGTCAAATACTCTGTTGTAGTGATAATGTACCTCGCTCTTGTGCACTTCCCTGGTGGGTTGATAGGTCCCACGAAATCAATTGCCCATTTCTCAAATACATGTAAATTTAGATGAGGTGATAAAGGTGTCTCATCTCTTCTGGAAGGTTTACCAACTCTTTGGCATACATCGTAGGCTCTATAGTATTCCTTATAATATTTGTGTAAAGTGGGCAACCAGATGCCAGCTCTAAGAACCTTCCGCACTATTGCTTTCCCTGCATAGTTTCCTCATGCAATGCCTTCATGTTCTTCTACTAGAATCAATGGCCTCTTTGCCTCCATAACACATCTCCTCAGGATCTCATCAGGTCCCATCTTATAAAGTTATCCAGCTATAAGTGAAAAATCTGCAGCACGAACTACCAGTTGTTTCTTCTGAATGATTGTATATTCACGAGATGCCATTCCTGTTAATAGGAACTGGACTATCTCGACGAAGTGTTAATTAACCTTTCGGATGGCCAGCAACTGTGCATCTAGTAGTGTATCCTCCAAACTGGTAGGTTCATCTCTATGTTCTAACCTAGACAAGTGGTCAGATCCCTTGTTCATTCTCCTTGGCTTGACCACGATCTCAAAATCATATTTATGGAATAGCAGTAGCCATCTGCATATTCTTCCCCCCAACACTGGCTTGTTGACTAGGTATTTCAACCCAGAGTGATCAATGAACATCTTAAAATTTCCTCCTACCAAGTAGTGACGAAACTTATGCAGCGCATACACCATGGCTAAACCTTATCTTTCAGTAGTAGTGTATGTTATCTCAGCTGTAGAAATATTCCTGCTAGAAAAGGATAATGGATGGTCAATATCTCCTGCTCCTGGTTGTGCTAACACTGCTCCTAATGCAATAGATGATGCATCGACATGCCCATACTCCAATTTGGGAAAACCAAAATAGGCGTAGTTACCATTTTTTTTTTTAGTGTGTCGAAGCTCTGCTGACATTCCTCTGACCATTGAAACTGACAATATTTTGGTAAAATCTTCTTCATGGGTGATTTTATCTGTGCATATCCCTTGATGAAATTTTTGTAGTATCTAGTATGTCCCAGTGCAGTGCGTAGCTGTCCAACTGAAGTAGGAGGAGGTAGGTCAATGATGACGGAAATCTTGGAAGGATCTACCAGCAACCCCTTCTTACACACAATATGGCCTAGAAACACTCCAAAGGGTGAAAATAAGATACAATTCTTCGGGTTCAGGGAAATCTGGCATTGCCTTCACCTATCCAACATTAGTCTTAAGCATAAAATATGATTTTGCAATAAGCTAAAAATAGTCCAATCATCAAAATATGCTTCCAAAAAATTATGTAAAAATTATTTGAATGCTTCGACCACCACCCTAGAGAAGATGTCTGGTGCATTCTTCAATCCAAAAGGCATCATTGTGTACTATAAAGAACCCCATTTTTTTGCAAATGTGGTCTTATGGCGATCTTCCTTAGCAATCCTAATATGGTGATAACCTGAAAATCAATCTGTGAAGGAGTAAACTTCATGTCCTACCACATTATCTAGCACTTGATCAGTAAATGGTGTAGGGAATGGATCATGCAAACATGCATCGTTCAGTTTCCTCAAGTATACATAGATTTTGATCTCTCGTATCTTATTATCTTGGACAACCATAGGGAGAATCCATTCTGACTCTTCAGTAGGTTCTATGATTCCTACTTCCAACATTCTGTCTAATTCAATCTTGACTTTCTTCTTATATTTGGGATTCAATCTATAGGGTCTCTACTTGACTGGACTTGCATCTGGTTTCAAGGGGATATTCATTTCTCCCATGGGACCTTTAATGCCCTTCATGTCAGTGAAATTGGTTGGAAACAAGTCCTGATATTCATGTAGTAATTATGTGATCTTATCAATAGTGGCATCATCCCAATAATCTCCCACGTTTGGGAGCTTAGGTGCTTGATTTGTTCCAATATTAACTTTCTTGATTTTGATTGGTTTTTCGACGAAAGATAGTTCGACTCCTGGCCCTTCTATGTCTCTTTGTCCTTATGTTTCCATGTTCACATTCCTAGGATCATTGTCTTCATCAGCATTGATATTGTAACAACCTTGCAATTTTTGAAGAGGTGTGGTCCATTCATCCTCTTCTTGCTCAACAGGGAGGTTAGGTGCCTCCTCAAAGACTTTATGTCTTACAACTTGTAGAGCTTGATCTACTGTGGGGTGTTGACTTTCAAATAAAAATGTAGCTACAAAGTTCTGAGTCATACCATACCAATCTACAGTGGTGAGGTGCAGTTCTACTTGAAGATACCAATTAATAGGTGTTGTGTCCAAAGTGTTAATTAATTTATGCACCCATTCATATTGAAGAATGTTCCTCTAGACCTCCCCACAACTTCGCACATATTCCTTCGGACAGATCTAAAACATGTATCGAAATCACACCCTTCTATTTGTTCTGAAAAGCACACTATCATCAAAGTGCGACATTGCACCCACTCCACGATGTTTGTTTTGTGTGTTCCCCACCATCTTCTTGGCGTTGCTTTCAAAGATTCATCCAGTGCCAACAACCTCTATTGTACTGGTACAATTTCTTCAAATTCCAATAATAAAGTTTCTAAATGATTTAAACCATCAAATGTGGGAAAATTACTTACTTATGTGCCAATCCAGTGAACTTACCTGATTAATCTAGCACACCTCCATGCAAAAAATTCATACATTTTGTTCTTCCAATTATCCAGTGCTTCTTCCGAATCTGATGAGCATGTGTTGTCACTTCGCCAGCTTAAATTCCCATTTATTGTAGGATTAATATAATATTGTTGTCTTGTTGTCAATTTATATATATTCTCTAGCTCGTATGCACAGTCTTCTTCTCTGATGGGTTCTGTGTATCTGCGACCTTCATAAAGGTCAAGAGGTACAATTACCCTAAGGCCATCACCTTCAAATATCATTATTCTTTTCTTTGATTCAATGACAGTGGAATTGTTGAAAGCCCAATCAATTCCTAACAATGTACGATAAGGACAACTATCGTCAACTATCTCAATCACCTCAAAGTCTGCAAACGTCCTTACCCTGTCGATGTCCATAGGGACATGCTCCAGTCTTCTAAAGGGGCTTAATGCTTACTGATTATCCATCCTGATCATGATAGGGTAATAAATCAACTTAGGTTTTCCAATGAGTGCATAGGTATACTTCGACATCACATTGACTTCTGACCCTAAGTCGAGGACCACATAATCTATGTCATAATCTCCAATCTGAGCATTAAGGTGTAACTCCTTATTTTTCCTTCTCTTTGTGGATACTTGATCTCCTACCTATCTCATACTGTCTGATCAAATTTCGTAGTTCTTGTACAACTCTTTCATCCTTAATCAAATCAATGCAAGTACATAAGAATTCCATTATCTTTATTACCTATTTTCCTTCTCCGGGTGAAGCAGACTGATCAAATTCCAAAGGAATTCCACATTCTCTCACTTCTGGTTGTGTCTTTGATGAAGAATCTTGATCTCTTTCGAATTCTCTTCTTTCCTCTTCAAACGTCTTCTTTTCTTCCCTCGGATCAAACACTTGTGTCTTCTCTACAACTCTTCTAACCCTTGATTCTTCTATAGTATTCCCTAGGATCACTCTATCTTGTCCTGTAACAATGCCTCCTCTAGTGATAACAATGACTCTAGGATCCTCTCTGCAAGGTTCTTTTGAGATTAGTTGTACTTGTTGGTTTCCTCCTTGCCTCTTCTGAAGTTTGGCTAATAGCACGAGACAATCTTCAATAATATGTTCAAATGAGTTGCAGTAGCTGTAAGTGGTAAAAGGGTTCTGACAATCCCTTTCCAAATGTCTTGGTTGTGCGTAGTTATAACAAATGATCTGACCTCGACCTCGACCCATGCCTCCTCCTCGTCCTCTTCCTCTGAATCTGCCACGAGGGTTGAAGTTTCCTCTTCCTAGAGAGTTAAACTGCGTATCATTTCCCTCATGTTTTACTTCACCTTGAATCCTATATGTATCTCTTGACCTTTCATGCAAGAGGTCATAAGCCCTACAATCCTTCTCATCATGCCCCACATATTTACAGAATGTGTAGTAAAGGTTGGTAGGTGTCTGGACATATTTTTTCATGTAATAACATTCACCAGGGCGATGTCTATTTCTACATACCTCGCACCAGGGTAGAGTAACTTGCTTCAAAGGGATCGGAGCTCCAGAGGCCAAGTATTCATGAAATAGGGGAAAATGCTCCTTATCATGGCCTTCTTATTTGCATATGATACACCAAATTTCCTCTATTTTATCTTTTCCCTTGTCTTTCTTCATATCTTCGACCTGCAGAGATAAGCTAGTTAATTGACTCAAAATTTGACTCATAACTGAGCTGGATTATCCCATAGGGTATGATTCTAGTTTCATGTCGATCTCCAATGCCTCAGCCTACAAAGAAACCTTCTGTTACATCAGAGGAGATCTGATGTGTGGTAAGAGGGAAGCAATGAACCACTCCTTGTTCTGCTCTTCTGGGATCTGAAAACTCAACTAGCCTGTCAAGGTCTTAAACCTATGATCAAATTCCCAAACAGGTTCAGCTACTCTCTTCTTGATTTCTTTCAGTTATGTAATGCACTGTGACTCTGACTTGGGTTTCTTGAATTCTGCACTCAACGTAGTCTTGATATCATTCAACGGTTTAGGTTGTGAAACTCCTATAACAAAATTCATGTACCAGCTCAATGCGTGGTCTCTCAAGGTAGTACTAAACTAAGCTCTCTTAAATACTTCATCACTGACTTTCTTAATACTCCATACAGCTTCGCATAAGAACCAATGTTGATCAGGATCTTCAGATCCATCTCCTCTAAAGATAGGTAGCCTCATTTCATCAGCCATAGATATTCCTAGGTTTCTTGACTGAGTATGTACTAAACTGTTGGTAATAGTGCTTTGAGTGCTCTGATAACTCTGACTAATATGGTTACTTAATTCTAATAAAACAATAAGAGGAGTAATAGTACTTACTTTGACAGTCGACACAGTTCTTGAAGTTTTTCGCTCGTCTCAGCGGAGTTCTTTAGTCTTCCCTTCCTCTTCCCCAGCGGATCCTGATTGTTTCTTGTTCAATAGCTCTTCTTCTTCTCCACTGTAGAAACCTTCATCCTGTGACAATGGTTTGTGGATCTTCTCAAACAGATCTACTAGAGGAACTTCTCTAAAGGTTCTCCCACTGCGCTTATGTCCAACCTCTGTGTCATTGTCACTGTCTGAGTTCTTGAAAATTAGCTCTTCAATCCAACCGATTACTGTATATTCAAGATGTTCTTCTCATGCAATAGTATCTTGATATTCAACTTCAAAAAGTGTAAAAATTTTCTTCTAGGTCCCTTAAAGAAATATCTCTCTGCTTGGCTATATGAATCTACTCTGTCAATAGCAAACTCGGTAATGTACCCTCCAATATTGTTATCATACCAGCGATATATTTCTCTTAACACAACATTATCAGCACTCTTGACCTTCTTGATCAGCATCAACGTCCAAACCACATGTGGTCTGCATTTGATTTCAAACTGGGTATCTACTAATCTGGCTAGCCACTTGTATAGTTCCTTATGAATTCCTCCAAACAAAATCTCATGTCTATCGGTAAAGATATACCTTCCCAACCAATCCTCTGTACTAATATTAGGGTTTTTGTTATGAGCTTCAGCGAAGTCTTTCTCTTGTTCTTCTATCCTCTTCTAAATCTCTGTCTTCGATGGAAACCACCTTGACATTCCCTCAAGAAGATGTTGGTCCCGAAAACGGAACCATTTGTTGGCACAGGGGCAGACCCAAGGTTCAACTCTAATAACGCACCAACAAGCCCTAACTAATGGCCCTTTCAGAAACACCTGCGAAGTAGATGTAGTCTCACCCAAAGAAGAAATAGGGGGTTGCAGGACACAGGTGTCTACAACCAAAGGAAATTCAAAGTGGATCCAAGGAAACAAAAAACAACAACCTAGTTATTATTTATCTCCTTTAAGCCTATTGTGCGTAGTATATCTCAGATCTAATACAATGATGCAATAACAAAATAACAGAAAGCAAAAGAACACAACATCAATCACACAAAACAACATGATATACGTGGTTCACCCTCTCCCTAGGGATACGTCCATAGAACTGTGTTTCTTGATATTATATGAAAACATACAATTCTATTTGCGCTCTTAGCTTTCATATCTTTCTCTCCTTCTCTCTCTTTCTCCCCTCCCTGCGCACCCAGTTGCAGGGTTGATCTTCACACCCAGCTGAAGATATTACAATACAGACTCATTATTTCTCTAAACACAACAATCACAACTAACAACAACCAAAACTCATGAAATCTCCTCGAATGAACCCTCCCAGGTCTTCTAAACCTTTATTTATACATTAAAATGACTCTCGGACAACCTTAGACTGAAGCCTAAGTGTCAACACCCTAAAATGCCAAAACCCTAGGTGTCTAAAACCCTAGGTTCACTTGACCCACGTTTTTAGGGCTTCACTAATCTGTCTTTCCTTCTTTCCCATGAGGTGCTCCAAAGCATACGTCGGTGGCTTTTTCTGCTTGCTGAGTTGTCCATAATCCATCTTCTTTGTTGATCTATTTTCCTCGATATTCTCATTCAACGACTCGTTTTCCCTTACTTCGCTCCTTTTCTGCTTCTTTGATCACTTCGACCCAATCTTAGTCAATGTGTCTTCTACATAGTTCGTACTTCTCCTTTCCTCCTCAATCTTCGATTTCTTCCATAACCAAGGGCTAGTAGGCCCCCAAAAGTCACATGTTACTCATCCCGAGGCACTGCAAGTCTGAATATTTTGTTTCACTTCGACTTCAGACTGTGCGGTGCAGCTTGATCTCTCTGCTTTGTTCCTCCCTTCCTTGTGCAGAATGTCTTTTCTGTGTCTGGTACCCAGTTTCAACTGCTCCTGGTACCTAGACCCTTCTTCTTATGCTTTTACTGAGAGTTGTGAGGCAGCTGGTTGTCATAATACAATTTCAACCAGCTCCCATTCACTAAACCTTCCTTCCATTCTCCATTCAAAGTCTTCAATTGTGCAGCTCCTCCTTCTGTAATATAGGCAATCTCATATGGCCCAAGCCAATGTGTCCTAAACTTCCCTGGGTGCTTCATGAACTTGTTGTTGTATACCAATACCAGATCTCCTTGCTTAAATGATTTATTCTTTATGTGTTTGTCATGGTAAGATTTTTCTCGTTCCTTTTGTACCTATTGATGAAAGCCTACAATAAAAATTTCTTCCTCTAGTTCCACCAACTACGCAAGCCTATATTGCATAGTGTTTGTGTCATCCATATCTATAAATGTTGCAATTCTTCGACTAGGAACCAAATATTCCATAGGTACGACTGCTTCTAGGCCGTAAACCAACTTAAAGGGAGTCTACATTGTCAGTTTCTTGCAAGTGGTTCTATAGGCCCATAACACTGCTGGTACTCTCAAATCCCAATCATCTTTGTTCACAATGCAAATCTTCGTCAGCGTTGTCTCCAAGATCTTATTAAAATCTTCGACTGTACCATTCCCTATGGATGTTATGGAGTGCTCTTTTGATGATGAACTTGAAATTCCTGAGTCAAGGCTTCAATAGTCTTATTGATAAAATGTGTACCTTGATCGCTCATAAGGGTCTTCGGGCATCCAAACATGGCTATGATATCATCAAATATGAATCGTGCAGTTGTAGTTGCACTGTAGTCCTTAATTTCTCTTACTTTTGCCCATCTTGTCAAATACTTTTTTGTAGTGATAATGTACCTCACTCTTGTGTGCTTCCCTGGTGGTTTGATAGGTCCCAAGAAATCAATTTCCCATTTCTCAAATGCATGTAAAGTTAGCTGAGGAGCTAAAGGCATCTCATCTCTTCTGGAAGGTTTCCCAACTATTTGGCATACATCGCAGGCTCTGTAGTATTCCTTAGCATCTTTGTGTAAAGTGGGCCACCAAAGGCCATCTCTAAGAACCTTTGGCATTGTTTCTTTCCCTTCATAGTTTCCTCCTATGATGCCTTCATGTGCTTCTTCTAGAATCAATGGAATCTCTACCTCCATAACACATCTCCTTGGGATTGCATCAGGTCCCATCTTATGAGAAGAACCAACAACGAACAACCCACGAGTGACGAACCCCTCTTCTTTCATCTAGGTCCTTATTTATACATTTCGTGACAATGTCTAGGTACCAAAACCCTAGATCCAAAACCCTAGTTCAACTTGACCCACGTTTTCAGGGCTTTGCCAACCTATCCTTCCTTCTTTCCCGCGAGGTGCTCCAAATCATCCATTAGTGTCTTTTTCTGCTTGCTGAGTTTTCCACGATCCATCTTCCTTTCTAATTTTTCTTCCTCGATCTTCTCGTTCAACGACTCTTTTTCCCTTAATTCACTCATTTTCTTCTTCTTTGATCACTTCGACCCAATCTCAGTCAATGCATCTTTCACGTAGTTCGTACTTCGCCTTTCTTCCTCAATCTTCTCTTTCTTCCATAACCAAGGGCCAACACCAAGTAATGGTAAGTCAACAATGCAAAGTTGAATTTAAAATAGGTGGTTATAAATATGAGATTCTATGTGATGTCATACCTATGGACGTTTTCCATGTTTTGTTGGGAAGACCATGGAAATATGATAGAAATGTCATACATGATGGAAGGGAAAATACTTACACCCTTGAAAAGAATGGTCATAAGCATATGTTACTGTGAATAGAAGACAAAGGAGTCAAGGAAGAATCTAGTCCTAGCATACTTCTCATGAGTGGGAAGGAACTCTTGAATGAAGTCAGGAAGGAGAAGGAAATGCAGTTTGTTGTGGTGAGGAAGCCCAGAGTCATATTTACGAACACTTCTATGGATGATATGCATGAAGAAATTCAGGAATTGTTGGATGCATTTGCTTATATTGTGGTGGATGAATTACCTCGTTCTTTACCACCCATCAGGAGTATCATTCACCACATTGATCTTATTCCAGGAGCGAGTTTCGAAAACAAAGCAGCATACAGGTTGACACCTCAAGAGAATGAAGAGGTCAAGAATCAATTCCAAGAGATATTGGATAAAGGTTTAGTCAGGGAAAGCTTGAATCCATATGTAGTACCAACTATATTAAGTCCAAAGAAAGATGGAGGTTGGAGAATGTGCACAGATTCAAGAGCCATCAACAAGATAACCATCAGGTATAGATTCCCTTTACCCATAATGGATGATTTGATAGATTTCTTGAGTGGAGAAAATTATTTTTCCAAGATAGACTTGAAAAGTGGCTATCATTAGATAAGAATGAGAGAAGGAGATGAATGGAAGACAACCTTCAAAATGAATGAAGAATTGTATGAGTGGCTTGTTATTCCATTTGACTTAAAAAATTCCCCGAGCACATTCATGAGATTAATGAATGAAGTACTCAAGGATTTCATTGGTAAGTTTGTAATTGTGTATTTAGATGATATTTTAGTTTTCAGTAAGACTGAAGGAGAACATTTGAGGCACTTGAAATTGGTGTTGAGGAAGTTGCAACAGGAAAAGTTGTTGATAAATATAAAGAAATTCTCTTTCATGAAGACATAACTCATATACTTGGGTTTTGTGATCTCTTCAAATGAGTTGAAGATGGATCCAGAGAAGGTGAGGGAAATCAAAGAATGGCCTTCTCCGAGAAGCGTGTTTGGGTGAAGAATTTTTCATGGATTAGCAAGTTTTTATAGGAAAATCATCAGGAATTTTAGTAGCATTTGTGCACCCATACTGGACACTGTAAAGAAAAATCACAAATCCTTTAATTGGACAACAGAAGCTGAAAATGCTTGAGAGTATTAAAAGAAAAGATCACAGAACGACTGATTTTGGTTCTACTAGATTTCAAGAAGATATTTAAGGTGAGATGTAATTCAAGTGGAGTAGCTATTGGTGAAGTCTTGAGCCAAGACAATAAGCCTATTTCTTATTTCAATGAGAAGTTGAATGACACTAAACGAAAGTACTAAACGTATGACAAGGAGTTTTATGTTGTAATACAAGCTTTGAAAAAATGGAGGCATTACCTTATTCCGAAGGAGTTTGTCTTGTACAGTGACAATCAAGGTTTACAGTTCATAACCACACAAGAGAAGTTGAACCAGAGACATGCTAAATGGGTAGAATTCATGCAGAATTTTACTTTTGTTACTAAGCACATTAGTGGTAGCACTAATAGAGTTGTTGATTCTTGGAGAAAGAGATATATGATTATGCAGAAATTCCAAGTGGAGACCTTACGATTTGAGAACCTCAAGGAAATCTATAGATAAGACCTAGATTTCAAGGAGGCTTACAAAGCATGTGAAAACCCTTTGCTAAGGGACAAAAGCTAGTGGATGGAATATTTGATACAAAATGGACTATTATTCAAGGGAAGACAATTATGTATTCCGAAATGCTGAATGAGAGACAACCTATTGAAAGAAAAGAACAATGTAGGATTGGTTGGACATTTCGGCCATGATAAGGCTTATTCACAACTGATTTCTTCATACCATTGGCCAGATATGAGGTATGACGTGAAGAAATTTGTGGACAGATGTAGAGTCTGTAAGTATGCCAAAGGGAAACAATAAAACAGGGGTCTGTATCAACCATTTCTTATTCCATACAGGTTGTGGGATGCCATAAGAATGGACATTGGATTTTGTGTTGGGATTACCAAGAACCCATAGGGGGAGTGATTCCATATTTGTAGTGGTTGACGGGTTCTCAAAGATGGCACATTTCATACGATGCAAGAAAACGAGTGATGTTACTCACATAGCCAATTTGTTTTTCAAGGAGGTTGTGAGATTACATGGCTTTTCAAGAAGTATAGTCTCAGATAGATATACCAAATTCATGGGACACTTTAGGAGAACTATGTGGAAGAAGTTGGGGACAAACGTTTCCTTCAGTTCATCATATCACCCTCGGACATATGGAAAAACTGAGGTGGTAAATCAGAGCTTAGCAAATTTGCTAAGGATTTTGGTCACTGAACATCACAGTCAGTGGGATCAAATTCTGCCCCAGACAAAGTTTTCTTATAATGATTCACCGAAAAGAAGCACTGGAAAAATCCCATTTCAGATAGTGTATGGGATTCATCCGAGAGGAATTTTAGAGTTAAGAACTTTAGTACATGATGAGTTCTGAAGTGCAGGAGAAGAAGGTTTTGCTGCTGATCAGGGGATCAAATTTTGCTAAATTTTCAAAGTGCTCGGAATGCGACGAAAACAGTGCCATTGCGTCCATCTCATCTTCCTGATTCCGTTGGTATATTTACTTCGTCAAATGGATGTCGTATGAAGAATATATCGTGATCTGTTCGCCAAGACAAACAAGCAAAAATTTGATGCTGACTGTACCTGTCCGTACAGTCTGTACAATCCGTACGGTCTGACGTGGCAGGGCCGTACAGACCGTACGATGATGATGTGGCAGTTGTTTATTGGTTGATTGTTGGCGAGTCGGGTGTTGACACGTGTCCGGTTGGTGGCAAATGATATGAGGACACGTGACCCAATCCATGGGCACCACGTGTCCCCCTCATTATTTGGTTTATGTTGTTATATAAAATGTAATGGGAGTCTGCGAGGTTCAACCCCCGGACCTCCCCTACTATGTAAAGACTTCACAACCTTCCGCTAACCACCATGCCGACCTTTGTTCCTTGTTTCATATATCAACGTGCATATATTTAAACTTGATTGTTGTATTCAATGGAAAGGGGGACGTGCCGGGGCTTAGCCCCGACCCGTGGTTTCATTCCACAACATATGACCATTTTATATGTAATATAGCCGACCGTTTGGTATGCGCGCGCGATTTGAAACTTAACCCTTGGTCATATAAACGTGTGCCATATGACTTGGAGCGCGGGGGTTAGTTGCACAGTTTGGTAACGACCTAACCACCATTGCCTAGCGCGCTGTCATATGCTCTCATACACCCAGGTGTCAAGGTAGTTAGGGGCTGGAGCACCCTTAACCGTCCTACGGTTTGTATCGTTGGTGCGGTTGCGCCCGGTGCTGGGTTTTTGCGCTTAAAAGAGAATGTGAGCCAGGTTCATTCAAGGGGGGTGCGAATTGTAGAACCAGAGACAACAAGCTTGAAGAGGTAGACTTCCAGAAGGCCTAACTTCTTCATTTTTCAACCAATTGAGGTGCCGAAAGAGCCCAGACAGGGGTTTGGGACGCTGGGAAGCCATTGGAGCAGTCGGTTTGTCAGTTTGAGCATTGTAAGACATGATTTTGAGCACTTTTTGAGCAATTAATAATAATTATCCATTGGAAGCTGGACCAGGAGATGTAGCCCATAAGAGGGGTGAACTCCTTTATCAATTGCTATGCTTATGTGTTTATGTTCAATATTTATGTTGATGTCTATGTGTAATTTGCATAAGTAATCCTTAATTTATGTGTTGCAAACTGATCCATTTTCTTTAAACACATGACATTTCACTTGCAATAATTATTCAAGTTTTTCAAGTCTTCTTCAATTTTAGATCAAGTTGGTATCGGAGCACTTGTTTTGAAGACTTGATTGTTTGCAAGTTTTGTTTCTGATGCTCACAAGGTTGAAACTCACAAGAGGAGAAGGTCAAATTGTGGAGCCAAGTTCTTATCCGACAAGGAGGAAGCAGTTTCATTCACCGCAAGTTTCAGAGAGACTTTCACCAAGCATGGCTCATGTAGAAGATCATGAACGTGTTCCGGCTGAAGAGGAAGATTTCAGGCAGACTATCATACAGTTGAGAGATATGATGAAGGTCATGATGGAACGAAACATAATGTCGCAGGGTGAAGGCTCCAACCCTTCAATGCATAAGGGAGGCGGTGGTGACAAGACTCCAGGCGGAAATGGAGGGAATGGTGTTTCTCCACCACCCTCTCCTCCTCCATCATCTTCTTCTTCTTCTTCTTCTACCAGTTCGAAACATCTTCCGAATGGGCATGGTAAAACTCCTTCTTAAATTCCTTCATTAAAGCTTGATATAAAATTTGAGTTGCCAATTTATAATGGAGAAGTTAACGCTGAAAAGTTAGATAACTGGATACGTCAAATTGAAGTATATTCTAGAATACAAAAGATTCAAGATGATGAACCCAAAATTCAGTTAGCTTCATTAACATTAGATGGTTCAACACTTATTTGGTGGGAATCTAAGACATGAAGAAATGAAAAAGAATGGAAAATTTTTTCTTTCTTGGAATGATTTCATTATAGCAATTAAAAAACAATTTTATCCATTGGCATATAAACAAAAGGCAACCATCGAATGGCAGAATTTTAGACAAGCAAAAGGATAGAATGTACAAAGTTTTACTCAGGAATTTAGGAGAAGAGCTTTGGTTTTGGGAGTTGATTTTTCTTCACAGGAAACATTGCTCAAATATATTGGTGCTTTGCATAGTTATTT